>JANHJO010002412.1:254867-272383 GCA_032468235.1 Pseudoxyrhopus heterurus | reverse complement strand
TGCACCAAAAAAAAAAAAAAAAAAAAACCTCCCCAAAACTAAGGCCAAGCGCTTATTTCGGGGATCAAAAGAAAATAAGCCCCTGCCTTATTTTCTAAGAAACATGGTATTTAAATAATGAAAAAGTCATTAATACTGTTAACAATTTATTTAATTACACTTTGTTGTTTCTATAGTCATCTCTTAGCTCCTCTAGAAGAATAAATAGAAATAAAGAATAGGAAATATGCTCCAATAATGACTAGAATGTCATAATTACTATTTCTTTATTGATAACGATGTATTACATTTTCTTGCTCCATACACATTTTCATATCATTACCTCAAAATGGTGAACAGGTGACAAGATAGCTTTGTGAGAATTTACTGGTACTTTCTTTGCTTATGTTTATGTTCACACTTTATCTGTATGTTTGACAAATAAAAAAAAAAGATCAAACGAACGGGAGCCACTGAGCTAAATTTCAAGTGTTGTTGCAAAAAGTCTGAACGCTTATGCCAAAGTGATTTCAGTTTTTTCTTTTTGACAAAAGGGGGTATGAATACTTTCTGAATGCAATGTATACTGAAGTGAACTCATGATTGGCAAGTTAGTTCAGAACTTTAGCAACTGCTAATGAGAAGTATAGGACAGACAGATCCAAAAAATGGCTTCAAAACTGCATTGTCATTTCTAAATGGGGAGAAGTTCTGATTACTATAGAAAGTAGATATTTTTTACAAAGATCTTTATGAGTAAAATTAAGGACAAACTATTGCTACTGTGGAAATGGGGTACTGCAGTACACTCATTAAGACATTTGACACTCAGGGTTTTCATTGTAGTGAAGGACAGCTCATCTATCACCGTTTTAATCTTTTCGTCATAAGTAATAATTTTTAAAGATCAGTGTTCCACTGCATTTAAACAGAAAGGTTTCTGAAGAACTAGTTTGGTACCCGGCTTCGCCTGGAGGCGGTCCCGCCGGCCGCAGCGCTCCCTCCCCAGTCACCGCTCGGGCACGGCTGGCCTAAAATCATGGCACTGGCTGCGGCCGGACCAACCTCATTCGGCTGCTGCCTCATGGTGGCCATTGTTAGGTCGGCAGTCATGGCCGAAGACGCTCCCGGCGCCCCCTCCCCCATCACCAGTCCCACCTGCTGCTGCTGGGCCAACCGCATCCCGTCAGTGCCTCCTCCTAATGGCCACCGGCTTCAGAGCCAGCTGGAAGGCCTGCGGTGCATGCGCAGTAAAGGTTTGCCGTTGTGTTGATGGGGGTCTGCACTTTGGCACCCTTTTTCAGGGGCGCAGTTCCCCTGAAAGTGTTCGTGACCTCCCCAGTGCTCGTCTCAGGAGGGTAAAGTACCTGTATGCGAAGTTTGGGCGTGGTTGGTGGAGTGTATAGGGCACATACACCACAAACGCACACTTCTGTTTTATAGATATAGATTATCAGCTTGATTACCTTGCTTCCAAATCAGACTATTAATTAGCAGAAAAATTCTGGGGTAAAATTGGGCATAGAGCTTTAGTAGCTCAGGCTGAAGTCTTATCTATTTCAGGACTGCAGGTTAGTTTATTTTTATTCTTAGAATTCAATTTCTAAAACCTCAGTTTCTGATAAGGTAGATGCAAGTGTCTCATGGAGAAGACTATTTTTGTGACTGAACTATCTGTCCTATATTCTCATTATGATTTAGGAAGAAGACTTAGTTCCTGGATAGACAAAGATTTCATATACTATTTATTGTTCAAATGTATGTGTGAAATCACTTGTGTATTCTAGGCTCTTGAAGTAAAGGCAGTATGTTTAATGAACAATAATCCAATCTAATATACTCACTGCTGTGTTAAATACAGAAAAAACACAAGAATGAACAGAACATAACTTTATTGGGGATAGATTCAGCTACAATTTTACAAAAAAATATTAAAGGTAACTGTGATCCATAAGGTGCAGACTGCAAATTCCTGCAGCATGATTACAGTATGAATGAATTACATTTTATGTCCCTTAAGACAGCTGCAGCATGTGATGGGAATCTTTTACTGTCCATAAAATTATGTTATTCATTGTACTTGATTTTAACCATTTTCAAGTCAAACTGTTAACAGTTTAAAAGCCTGCAATTTTCAACTTTTTCCAACTTCTGTTTCTCCATATAACTTCCTTTTGTAGTAAACCAGTTACATGAATGACATCAGCTTAAACAGTCTATAGTTATCCAAATTATAAAACACAAACAAGTAGAGGGAACCTATAAGCAGACTTGGAGACAGACAGATATATGTAGAATTATTCTTCAAATACATTGTGGCTACTGTTTTGTATTCTACACTGACCCCCTGGAGATCTGTTATCAGATTTCTGCTGGTGAATGCTGTTAGGTTTCAGTTATGTTTTATAGCTGTAAATTATACATTTTTGAATAAAAATTATATAATTATCAAATATTTCCTTACTGAACATGAAATTTGCCATCAATATGATTGATTCAACTTTGATTCAACCTTGTGTTCATTAGTCACATACAACTAATTCTACTATGTTCATTGAAGAATATAGAAGAATAGTGCATGACTTTAGTATGGTCAAAATAACTTCCAATTTGAAAAAGCCTTTACTATTAATTTATACCACTTATAGATATGGGCCTATTTAGAACAGAACAGAACCAAGAGTTACACTGAGAAGAACTTTTATAAAAAGTTACCAGTTCCTTTCACATCCAAAATGAAGGAGAAATGTAAGTGACCATCATGTAGACTTGTGAATTTACATCAAGGGGAGTAAATCAAAGTTAAATTTAACATTTAACCATTTTTATAAAAAATAAAAATGTGGTATAAGAAATTAAAAAATAAGTGATAAAGATAGAAGGAAGCGTTTAGCAAGATTCTGTTCATGCAAAGGTACTCCTCTCAACTCCATTCTGTTGCAGCCTCTTGTATCCACCGAAATATATACTCCTACGGAGAGGAGAAACTTCCAAAAACTATGGCATAAAACATCACCAGCTGCAACTGAAAGAAATCTTATAAAATGCAGGAGCACACACTTGAGGCAGTATCTTTTAATCATACAAAGGGCTCCATGGAAATGTTTCACTAGTCAGTCATTTAAATGAAACAAATATACTAACATGCCATAGGAAACCAACAGCAAATGGCCTTTTTCATTTGTGCAAGTTAACTGACATACTGCAAACACTTTAGTGGTCTTATTCAAATTCAGTAAACCAAAACAGCAGCAAGCCCCAAACCATATTTTCTGTGAAAAGGGTATTTCTCCTTGAAATGAGGTAAAGCATGGTACCAAGTGCAATGATTACTTGTGCTATATGAACAGAATAGCACAAAACAAAGCCATAATAAAAATTAAAAAATGCAGCATAGTTAGGAGGACCGTAAGCAAGACAGTTTAACATATAGGCAAACATCTGAAAATACATTTATGCCATTAACCCCTCAGTTGTCTACATGACAAATCTGTGTTATACAAGACAGGTTTGCAACAGTCCCTTTCATCTCATGCTTGTGGTGTATAAAAAAATATCAGTCCTAATTTTCAAATTTAGGGTTCAAAAATACCCCCAAAATACCCAATTGTATTTTCTAGAAAAGGAAAAACAGTTGTACAAGATCAAAATTTTTATATGTGGGTTTTGTGTTACATTTGTGCGTTCTAACAATTGAGCTAAATGCCAGAACGGAGACATTGCAGTCCTGTGCACAGACACGCACAGCAGCAGGACCCAGATTTATAATTGGTCTCTACTCAGTAATTTCAATTACATGGCTTGTTGTATTGTGGAGGCACTGAATAGGTTTAGATTAGGGAATTTAATTATCAGACTCTTCAACTACCATCATGTAATATCCTATTCTCTGAAATTATTCAAGTATGAAATGTGTTCATTGAATATATTTGGATTGTATTTTGGGTATGGCATTTTATAAAACCGCAAAAGTTTATGTATGTGATTGGGATAACACGTTATTTTTTTTGAAAAAAACCTGTATGAATATTTTTTAAAGCTAATCTGGAAAAAAACAGGAAAAAGGTTCCTGGAAAAAACCATTTTAGTGACAATTATTTACTAGTGTTATGTTTACTTTGAGCCACAATGGTGAATTTAACAATATTTATTTTTAAATCATCTTTACAGTGTAGTTGTTCCATAAAGAGATCTTATATGTCCCCCTTCACTGAAAGGGGAAATATGATGTATGAATATGGATATAACCAACTAAAGAATCAGAGGCTGAGGGGGACTTACGTCTTGTTTCAATGCCATAGCATATATCCATAATCCAAAATACAGTTTCAGTTTCAGTCTCTATCTATGGCGGGGGAGGGAGAGGGGGGAGGGAGGGAGGAGGGAGAGAGGTGGGTGGGAGGGAGAGAGATTTAATTCTTTTTAAACAAAATCAATGGTAACCATTCATGCTGAAATGAAGAACAGACTATTTTAAAGGTGAAAAAACTGCTTCTTCATCTTTCTGAAATGGTTGCGCTGTACACATACAAAAACTTGTATGCAGTTCTATGCATTTTATTCTCTCATTGAATTAAGCCGCACATAAATATTATTTTGATTCATTATTATGAATTTATAAACAAGGAATCTGTCACTCAAAATTAAATCCTGAAATTTAACTTAATTTTTTCTCTCACTAAGTTATGATTCTATTCTTCACAAAGATAAGCCAGATGTTTCCCCTCTTTACATTTTGAATGAATATCCTGGTGTGGAAAGGGGGGGGGGTGTCTTTAAATGTGGAGAATAGGATTATCTGTAATTTAGCACTTAAAATAGCGTCACGAGTAAACCACCATGCTGGAAAACATTAAAAACTCTGCTCAGTTCTCTCAAACTTCAAGCATAATTAACAGGGGTAAAATTGCAGCAAACCTCTATTGATATTGGTGGGAGTGCAAGATGACCCACAGCTTTTTATAAAGGTAAATTAAGAGGTATTATAGTTACAGTGCAAAAATTAAAATTTCAAGCATAATACATACACATAGCACCAAAAACAAACAAAAAACGATGCATGCAAAAAAGGAGAAAAAAGACATAAAAAGAACAAAGAACTGAGGTATTTAAGTGAAGGGTGCCTACAAATGTATAAAGAATATCAACTTAAACAACAATAATAAGCTAGTCACTCTACATTAAAGAACCTAAGTTACAGATGTATCAAAAGTATGGCAGTTTCTCTCACACAACAACTTCCATGGCATTTTAACAGCACAGCTTTGGTAGGTGAAATATGCATGCAACTCTGAAAAGTACAGTAAGAATTATGTGGAAATTGCTTTTAAAGGTGTAAAGGTGCTCTATTTGTTAAATAGGTATCCAATAAAAAAACTGCAGCATATTTTAGGTGCGATATGTCAAAGGTTCTTATTTCTTTTTTTAAAACGCAACAGTTCACACTGTGCAATTATCATTATTAAGTTCCAGTAAACCATGGCAGTAATCCACCAAGAAAATCTCCTGCATAAGCCCCTTGAAGTGAAAGGAAGTTCTACAAGAGTAATGGACACTGCGCAGTCTAGACTCTTGGTTTCTTAACAATGTAAATTAAGAAGAAACATTTCCTTTGCAATATCAAATAAACTCTGTACTAATAATTTCCTTTGAAATGTTAAAAATAACCTCACTACGGATATATGAATACAATTCTATTACTTGCGTAATAAGTTAAGTCACAGCTAAACTAACAAGTACTGTAAATACAGAGATTTATCATTGCAAAATGCATTCTAAAAGTGGAGGGAATATAATACAGTTTGCTCCAAAGAGATAAAAAAACTGAAAGTTTTCTAATTTTGAGGGTGTACATATTTTTAAGGCAAGAACCTTTAATGCAAGACTATGTGGCATCAATTTAAAATTCTATTGAATGCAAGACTTTTCAATTAAAACCTGTCCTTAACAAATAAGTGCAATAATGATTGGGAATGCCATCTTAATGCAAAGATGACATGGAAAAAACAAGGACAATAACTGGCACACTTATTTTTACACCATATTATCCAGCACAGTTTATAACTGCTTTGTGACTGGCACTAGTGCACAGATTAAAGGAATTTCAAGATATATCCATATTTCTAGATAGAAGTAGAGATACAGATATTTATCTCACAAGAGACATGGCTCCCTGGCCTTTAAGCTAAGCAAAGCAAACCTGTACTGTAGTGGAAAAGTAAACCAAAGGACCTGACAATTGTTTTGAACACTTGCTAAATATTAAAGCACTCTTGTGATTAAACAAAGCAGAAGTGAGGAAAGAAGACAAGATTGTGTTTGCGCAAAAAAACCTATAACTACAATTAGTTCCAAAATTATGTATACATGTTAATGTTGTTGACTACTTTATTACCAAACTTTAATTGCTGTCTTCAGTTTTTTCCTCTCAACACATACATTTTTTAAAAATTTCTCTTTATGCTATATTTGTTTTTTAAGAAGATGTCTCAGCTATTCGGAACCTGAGGTTGATTTGCTTTGAGGCTTCGTAGAGCTCTTCTTGCTGCTGCTGATTTGGCAATCCGATAGCTTCTTCCAACACCTTTGAACTTCCCCTTTCCTACAACTTCCACTGTTACTCTAACCTTTCCATCATAAGTTCTTTCGGCAGGACTACATGAGTAGAAATTAGAACAAAAACAAAAAATCAAATTACATTGAAAATAGTAAACATGAAATTAATTCCAAAGAATAGCAATAGTAATCCCACAGTATTGTTAAATATTCTCTTGAGTTGAACTCAACTCCTGGTAAATACAGATATATTTATTTAGTCTTCTTGCAATAATATAACTGTAGGAGATGATCTGGCAGACCCGAAGGCAGGGTCAATCATATCATTGGTTTGGAGTCGCTATGCTCCCACAAGAGACCAAAGTCCACCCCCCCACCCCACCCCGGTGAATTATGTTGACTTTTATCTAGCACTAATTTGCCTTGACCATTAGTAGATCAGAGTCTTGTGTATAGGTAGCATGTAATAAATTTTGTGCTTTGAACTCAACTTCTGTTTCTGGTTATTTGCACATGACAATAACCAAGTAAAATCATAGACCTTATATGTAATTGTACATAGTTATATATATAAACCGGTTTTTGATACATGGGAAAAAAGAAGTCATGTTTACCACCCACTCTTTCTCTCTCTCATACAAAGTCAGCATAAAATTATTATATAGATTTATATAAATATGGAAGACGGGAATTCTTACCTAAATTTGGCTGTCTCTGGCTCCATTTCCAACAGCTCTCTTACTGGTGAACGGGGCACATTTGCAGAGAATTTTTCTATAATAAAAATATATAGAAAATTGTAATCCTCATCAAAATAATAAACAGAACCTTTTTTTCTGAAAACAATTCCATTACCTATTAATGGCCTCATCATTGGATAGTACACTTGCCAAACCATTTCCAGAGACATTTCACTGTCCATGTAAATTGCACCAGCAAGTGACTCAAATATATCTCCCATAGCCTTTGGTACTTCTATATCTTCTTCTTTTTCTTCATCTTCTTCAGATCTCCGGAGCTAAAAGTCATCAGAAAGAGTTCCCCAATAAAAGCCATTGCAAAGTTTATATTAAAAATACATCTGGACTGTATCCTAGTTTGTTTGACTGTGATAAAACTGGTTTACTTGGCTATTTGCACAGAATTAGGGAGTTCTGTGGAAAGAGTTTTGGCAGACGCACTATCATCCTCATTACTAAGAAGGCTGCTAGGTGAGACATGATAAGACAGGAAGCAGCAGCAGTGGAGAAGAAAGCAAAATTTTTAGCAAATTCGCCTTCTTCTCATAGGTAGAATCCAAGCCTGAGAGTTTCTCTCTCCTTGTAGTAAAAAGAGTAGCTCAATATTCTGTTGCCCGGCAAGTGAAATTTCTGTTTTATTTTTTACAAGAGGTTATTTGTATCCATAAGCATACAACTGAGAGATTGTTTTTATGATCTGTGGGTTTGTGTACGTATGATTTATTTGAACACATATTCATGAAATTTGTAAATATATATTACAAATGGCACCCTTGAATTATAGAAGGTTGTCTATTCCATTATTGCTATTTTTCATATCCTATGCACAAATCCATATATTTTAAATGATACTCAAATCAAAATTACTAGCATTTTTGTTACTAACCTCAGAATCCATTCCTTGCATTTCATTCTTTTCCATTTGAAACTGTACAAAATCATCAATAACATGAAACAGCTCAGGAGAAACAGCTTTGAAATATTTGTGGTAGTCATATTTTACAGCCAGTGAGGCAAAGATGGTGTTGTTAACGAGAGCCGATCTCAGGTCTGTTAGGACTCCTGGTGAATGCTGACGGGGGTCTTCGTAAAGGTGCTTAGTTATGAGGTAGTCCAAAATTGCATCTCCCAGAAATTCTAACCGCTGGTAACAATCTTGATAAATAAGGATTGAGGGATAAGAGAGAATTATATAATAATACAATACAATTAACATCTCTTTCAAATGATTTCCATTCCTTCAAGTATACAAGCTTAGAGAAAATTTTATGTGACTCACCAGTAATGGTGTTGTAATGATACGAGGCATGAGTAAATGCCTGAAGTAGATAAGCCTTGTTTTTAAAACTGTAGTTAATCTTTTTCTCAAAGTTTTCAAAGCCTGATATAAGATGATTTAAGGTTGTCTCAGCATCTGGATGATCAAACATACATCTTGGAGGAATCTTTAAACAGCCGTATACCAAGTCTTTATAGTGAGAAGATTCTTGCTTAGCTAAAGAGGCAGAAATGCAATTTGCTGAAGAATGCTTCTGTTGGCTATTAAAATGGTCTCTGTAAGAGTACAAAACATTGTCCCACTCAGTTTTTTTAATAACTGGAAGCACTTTCAGACCCAATGAACAGAGGAAAAGCTGGGCAGCTCTTTCCCCACAGCTGGTCAGATAACATCCCAAAAGGGCTTCTACACAGTCTGCAATGCTTTTGTCAGCAATGCACTGTTCTGTATGCAAATCATATGAGATAGATTGTTTTCCAGCATCAATGCCACAGTTTTCCTCTGATGGATTCCAGAAACCTACAACAAAATCATCCTCTTCAACAGCTTTGCTAGGATCTAAGTAGCACATTGCATCCCATGAGCTATAGTCAAAATCATCAAAATCTGATGAAAATTGAACATTAGTCAAAGATGATTTTTTGGGTGCTTTCCATTCATAACTGCTATCAGCAGGTGAAAATGGAGACAGTGATATTTTCTTCACAAAGGCTCCAGAACCCATTAACATATTGTCAATAAATTTGATATGCTCCTGATCATATTCCAAAAAGTCATCTTCAAACTCAGTTTCTTCCTTGGGTACTCGCCACATTAAGTCATCGTCATCGTCATCATCATCATAATCATGTTTTCCATTAGACAGTAAGCCCTCTTTTGTCTAAAAGTAGAAAAAAATAAAACTTCATGTTAAAATTTTGCAATAATTTTGTAACTTCATGTAAAATAGCTGTAGATTTAATTTAAATGTATTAAATGTTGTCGATCAATAGAAATAATCTTGGGCAGTGGTTCTGATTCCTCTTAGAAGGTAGATCTTGGAACAAACATTTCTCCCACATAGTCTTTGCTGCATTGTTTGCTGTTAAGTTCCATAATCTTATCCATGTTTTTAATATCTAAATAAATCTACTGGTAAAATAACCTCGGTATTTTGATTTGGGAATCATTAGGATATAGTCTATGCTAATTTTTGTTTCATTTCTAATGCCCAACTTTGAGGAAGAAATAAAAACTCTAAACTGATGATGGTTGTTTTAGCTGGATGAAGATAAAGACAAGACTAATTCAGAAAAAAAGTGCTATACAGGTAGTCTTCAACTTACGACCAAAATTGAGCCCAAAATTTATGCTAAGTGAGAAATTTGTTAAGTGAGTTTTGCCTACTTTAAGGACCTTTCTTGCCACATTCGTTAAATGAATCACTGTAGCTGTGAAATTAGTAACACAATTGTTAAGTGAATCGACTTTCCCATTGACTTTGCTCGTCAGAAAGTCAAAAAAAGGATCACATGACCCCAGGACACTGCAACTGTCCTAAATGTGAGTCGGCTGTTAAGCATCTGAATGTAAATCACATCTAATTATCGAACTGGACTCCTACAAGTTATTGACATTCCCTAAATTCTAAGAGGGCAACCTTTTGAGATACCATCACAAGACCCCAGAAGGAAATGTGGGTACAAAATAAGTATGCATGGTTAAAAATATTTGAGATTTCTATGATCTCATGCAAAAATATTTCATCAGACTTTAGTAATTCAAATGTTTTAAGGGTTAATTAAGTAGTTTTCAGTATCCTTTAATATCTACAGACACAAAAAGGGCAGTTTATGTGTAGGGTGCTATCTACCTAAAGGCCAAAAAATGGTATGATAGCAATAGTAACAAACTCCACATCTATGGTTTTGGATTTGGAAATTTACATAGAAAGAAGGTTTAAGTTTGTTTTTGCTGGGCTATATTTTCAATTCTACTGTATAACTGGTGCCTAACAGAAATTGAAATTACCTTCAAAAGAAACCAACTGTTGGTTTCTTTTCTGTATTTCCTTTCCCCCTACAATAAAGGAAACTTTGTATATCTTCCAATATAAAAAAATGAGGAATTCAAACAGAGGATATAACATACATTTTTCTTGTCCTTTTCCTAACTAGCTTTGAAAAGACTTAGCTTACAATCCAGTACTACCCTGTACCAGATAAAACCTTATTGCTAAGCTGGAGGCTCAATCAATGCATCTATGAATACAAGTCTGTACCTCCACTGTCATTTTCCAACCACAATTTTATGCAATGAAAACTTCTGAGAAAGCTGAAAATTTATAATTCTTTAAAAAAAAACTTCAGCTAGTTACCACTATGCATTTGTGATTTTAGATTTTATATCCCTCTAAAATAAAATACAACAATCATGACAAAGCAGTCATTGATTTGTCTAATTCTCTTAACAATATGCATAGCATTACAGTCTAAGGAAGCACTTCTTTTATACAACCACAAGTCTTCTATGATTTAACTTAATTGGAAATTTTTCTACTCAAGACTAATAAAAATGAAGTCCTTTTCATTTTAACTAAAAACCCTTGAATACAACCTCAGAGAAGAAATGGTTAATAATGTTGATTATCTTTATTCACTTTTTTCAGCTGTACAATATCAATTATGTAGTATGGTAAACAAAATTATTCACAAGCAAAGACCACAACAGAGATTGTCTAGAAATGTTGGAAGTATCAGCAGCGTTTCTACTCTTTCCAAAATTATTATCAGAAACCTTGCCATACACTAAATAAAATAACCAGAAACCTAAAAGTGTATAATTTTGGACATTTACATTGTTCATATGAAGGCATTTATTCAGTTTAAAGAGTTCTGGACTTCTATACTTTTTACTCAACTTAAATAATTAGGTATCAGCAGCTAACTTTATCTTTTAAATTCACTTAATATTAATTCCTTTTTTAAAAAAAAGTCACATATAATTTTTGGGGTATACTGCTGCTTTCAAAAATTTATTAAGGTAATTATCCATTTATGCTTTCAGGCTAGTCAATAATGCTGCTAGCAAATTCATTTTTAATCACTTTCCTTTTTTGTATAAATTTAGGCAATACTTTAAATATTTTATGGTACAATAATATTACATTGCAATATTTTTATTGTGCCCTCTAGTGGTTTTGTAGTCAAAGTATGAATCTCAGAAAACAGATATGCACAAAAAATGTCTTCTAATCAATCGTATCACTTTTTAATGGATAAATACTAATTATAAACCTAAAAAACCACTGTGGACTTCTGCTGTAATTATTGCAGATAAATTCAAGGGAAAGTAAGTACAACAGTATCATTCGGTTTTACTACACCCAGAAGTCTAGCAATAAAACTTTTTGGCAAATAATATTCTTTATTATACTGTAAAGCAATTCACAGTAATATAAGAATCCAGAACTTGGTCTAAAATAATCTGCATTAAAGAGCTATAAATAAGCATTTTAAGATACCATTACATTTATTTTTCCAACGAATATTCTGAGAAAGCAGGGGAAATATTAGTTCAAAGTTGTGATTTTAGGAATTCAGATTCTATAAGGCAATATAACAACCTGTGGTTAAATAGTAAACTATCAGAAAACTTTGTCAAGATCTGGTTCAATTCTGGAATAGTAAAAACAAAATCTTTATTACAATAACACTGAAATATTTTTCTTAAAGTACAGCTTCAGCTGTAAACTCAGGAATTTGGGACTGGATATTAAAGAACTTTAGGACTAAAAGGACATCTGATTCCAATACTATCAAATCTACGAATTTTCCTTGCTATGCATTTGGATGTCTCATAACAAAGGAAATATTACATGTAAAATTTGCATGAATATAATACAGAATGAAATAGATCTCCAAGAAAAAGCATTTTGTCACAAAACAAAACAAAAAGATACTGAGAAGAAAGAGCTAAAAATCAGTGTGATAAAAGCCAACCTGTGTTTCTTATGCTAACTCTGACCCTTGTTTTTTGGGACACTTTATCAGTGAAACTGAAGAGCCAGGAAAGATGATAAAATAAGGAATCATAAATTCCTTTTTACATTTTTATATAGGCAGATTGATAGGAACAAAAATTGTTACACAGACACTGCAGATATCAAGAGTATAATTTTTATATGTATAAATCCATCTCAGAAATGACAATGAAAACAGATACATGAAAAATAATAATTAAGATGTCTGACATAATTCAGAAGATAAAGATGATTAGGTTATCTGCTCATAAATATTTTTGAAACATAATGAACAATTAAATATAATGGTTAGGAAAAATAAATAAATTATGCTGAAGGTATTTATCTGAAATGAACTGCTCAGATTTTTCTAATTTGCATATGGTTCAGACAGATGTGTGTTTTTTCTTCAGGCATTGATAAAGCAAATTTGGTTGTGTGAATATTTTGCCATGTTCAACTAGCTCTGCAATATAGAACTATTTGTTCTATAGCCTGTAGTATTTCTTTGAAACATACTTTTATTCATTTACGACCCCAAAAACAGAGTATGTCCTCAAGGAAGTTTGTATTCAACACAGAAGGAAATAAACAAAAATCTCTGTACACCCAATAATTCTTTGGTTAATAGTTGAAAGCTGGGGATGTAAATAATTTTTTTAATAATGTTCTTTGAGATTATACAAACACTAAACATTATTTATCATAATTTATCTGTAATATAATATGGGATGGATAGGGAGGAGATAAATTTCCAGCAATGGTTGCAGCTATAATTGGCAATCTTAAGTTTAAAAGGCGAAGAACTTAGGCACTGTCTTGTTTATAGACAGGGTTTTCCAAATGGGGGCCTTATCTTAAAAAAAGATTCATATTTTTTCAGGTAAATAAGGTTTTAACACACAATTATAATTCTTGCATGAAGCAAATATTTGAAAATACTTATATGCATTCAAGTTGAGTTATTTCTGAAGAGAATATTTCTGAAGAGAATATATAGTGTCATATAGAAATTAATGGTCATGAGTCGAGGAGGCTCCTAATTGCTACTTTGTGTCTGATTCAACTCTTAAAAAAAATGCATTATGACTTTCACGAAAAACTAAATAGGCACACTTACACACCTTCAATACTGAATTATTCATTCCTCTACGCTTACAGGTAGAGGGGAAAAAAATTTTATCTTTTCAAAACAGGGCAAAGGAATTTTTCCCCACAAGTATTTTTGCTTATTTCCATTTATTATTTAGTCTTCCAATATAACGTTTCATCCTACTTTTATTACGGAGGATGTTGTAAGAGAAATAAAAAAGCAGGCAATATTTTATGAAAGACTGGTTCTGTAAGGGCCTTCTTGTTTCTCTTGCAACAACACATTTGTAACCAAGACATGTAGTATTTCAAAAAGCTTACCATTTCATCTTTTCCCCATTTGTCTGCATTACTCTTGTCTTGGTTTACTATGTAACCAGGAGGAAGCCAGTTCACAGGAGGATCAAATATAGAAACTACCATGCGACTAGGAAGCCCTTTCTTTTTTCCAAGACGATACAGGTTACAATTGCTGACCTTTGAGGGGGAAAAAAGTTTATCATAAACAAAATATTCAAAAATTCAAAGCATGCATTTACAAAGGTAGATAGCAAAATCTGCCTCTATTAAATTTGTAACTTTTGGAAACATAGCTGAAATCCATCAGATATGCTCAATATAGGTAGCCTTCACTTAAGAACCCTAATTAGGACAGGAATTTATGTGGCTAAGTGAAGTAGTTGTTAGAGGAACATCACATCACCACACCACTTAGCAACAGTAGTTCTGGTAGTCCCAGTTGCAGTTGTTACAACCACACCATCATTAAGTGGGGACCTCATGCTTTTCCTGCTCTGTGTAAACTCTGAGCTTCATCCTACTGCCTCCTTCCCAACTGGGTCCAGCAAACTCCCTCCAGCATATGAGGCTCGGTCATCCTGCTATGCTCACATCTACTTCAATTTCCTCCCCCGCTGATCTTCCAATCTCTGCCCTTTGGCCAACCCAGCCACTGCAGCCTACCCTGCTACCCCCTGCTGATCTTAACCATCATCATCATCTTCCTCCTGCTGCTGCTGAGGCACGCCTGGCTGAGTCAGGTACTAGTCATTTGAGATGCCTTCACAAGGCATCCACAAGGCCTTGCAGAGCTCATGCCTCTTTAATGTCACACAAAGTCTCACAATACCTCTGTGACATCTCCTGTGCAGTGGGAGGCAGAAGAGGGCAAGAGTCAACTGGGGTGGCAAAATGCAGGGCAGCAGGAGTGGCAGACTGCAGGGTGATTAAAGGGACAGAGATGAGGGAAAGATAGGTGGGTGGGAGGAAATTATAGATACGGGTAGGCTGCCAAGCATTCAAATTTTGATCATGTGACTATGGGGACACTGCAACGGATGTAACTTCAAGGACCAGTAATAACTACCATTTATTTAGCACCACCATAGCTTTGTTGTAACTTTGGTCATTGAACTAATGGTCATAAAGTGAGGAATACCTGTACATTATAATATCGTCGTTTCTAAAGTGAGAAAAAGGCAAAATGAAGCTATTCTTCAGTTACTCAAATTACTTCTGCAAACATATATAGCACACAGAATACAGACAAAAGTCAATACAGGTAATCCTCACTTACTGATCACAGTTGGGACTGGCAACTCCTTCACTAGGCGATGTGGGCATTAAGTGAAACTCCATATGACTGCGCCAGAGTTATGCCATGTCTGCTGAGGTTATTAAACAAATCACTAGTTTGTTAAGTGCAACATCTTGTGACTGTGATTTGCAACTTCCTGTCAGCTTGCCCATTGACACTGCTTGTCAGAAGCAGCTGTGAAAGTCGCATATGACGATCCCATGACAGTAAGATGTTGTGATCAGCACAATGCATGCCAATAACAAAGTAACTGAATCACAATCATGCAATCAAAAGAACACTGTAATGGTTACAAGTTCGAGGACTGGTTGTAAATCTATTTTTCCAGCACTGTTGTAACTTTCATTGGTCAGTGAACAAGGCAGCGAGCAGTGGGAACTATATGCACATACTCCAACAACACTGCTACATGTCACTGATTTGCTGGTTTGTACACAAACCCAAACTTTCAGAGTTGAAAATCATGGGCACACTACTCACTTTTTTGCTTCTCATATATGACAGGCGTCCCTCATGAGCATCAGGATAAGTGCAAAACAAGTATGTAGTGATGGCATGTTTTAAAAATGAATCACCAAGCATTTCAAGCCGTTCCAGATTAAATCCATCACTAGCATTTGAAAGAGTCAATGCCTGAAGAATGAGACCAGGGTTTGGACCAAGGGTTCTTGAGGAATAACCACTGGAAGAGCTTGTTACGGAATCCATGCTTTCTTCTGAAGGCTTGCAACCTTCTGAAGCACTGGTGGTCACTGCCATTTTGGGACAATCATCTGAGGTAGATTTGTTAGCATTTCCATCAAGATATTTATTACTCAGAGTACATTCATTGCTGAACTTGAGCTGGTTCTCATTGTTGTATAAATTTTGAATAGGATATGAGGTAGTTGATTGTACAGGTATTTCTTGCCTGCAGTAATTTAGCTGATTTTCTTGGCAAATCTCTCTGTTAGGTATGTCACAATCGCCATTGGCAAATTTTTTATTATAAGAAACACCGTTAGTTGTTGCCAGTTCTACTGAGACATCCTTTTGGAGTTTGCTAGGTGACTCTATCAATGCTCTGTAGTTCACAGACATTTGGTCATGCTTATCTGCGGAGGAGGTTTTAATAGCACCTTGATGTGCAGCATTTTCAGGGACTATAATTGCACTGTGCTTACAATAATTTTCATTCTCTTCTAGAGAAGAATTAGGAGCAGAGATGAAGGATTTGCTGTCAATAGATTTTTTCCATCCAAAGTCCAGGTTAGGATATCTGAAAAATAAATTATGTAATTAAAAATGTCTAATTGATACAAGTACAGAAGGCTTAGTTTATAATGCTGATACTTGATTTTCAATATATCCCTCTCCAATGGCATAACTATATTGCTTTGCAAACTGCTTTTAGACCTCATAAAATCCAAATCAATTAATAACTGTTTGATAGAATTAAAAGATGGGAGTCCTGCTATTCAGTGAATTCTGGATGTTGTCCATAATATTAGCAGCAACTATAAACCTGAGAACAAAACGAACTGATTTAAAAAAAGTAATAAACAAGAATATTCTATCATTGTTCTGCAATATTTATGTAAGTATAATTTTAAAAATTTGTACCTTGAAAAGTTATCTATTGTTATCCAAGTTAACGTTGGCAAGTAAATCATTAGACTTCATTTTAGTTCTTGGAAAATATACTAGTAAAATGTAAACATCTCTTTTCTGTAAGCTGAAAAACGCAAAGTTCTGATGGGGCATTTATGGATCCACTGAGAAGCTATGTGAAAACATGTTAAATTGGCCTAACTCCAGACTAGTGTTCCTACATAGTTAAACTATAATGTATTTAATACCTGAAATCCATAGGAAGTGACTTGACTCCTACACCAGCATCAATAGCTGTTTGAGATCGGAGTTCCTCGGCTGTCAAAAGGCAGTGAAGACGATAAAGGATACTAGGGAGACAAACTGCTTTTCTCCACAGTGATGCTGGAATAGGATGTATAGCACAGAGTTCTGGAACCAAAATCTTTAATAGAAAACAAGACAAAACTCCATTTTAAAATCTTATAAATTTTAGAGTAGCAAGGTGCTACAGAGCCCTCTGAAATAGAAAATATTTATTTATCTATTTATTTATTTAGTAAAATTTATATGCCGCCCGACTCCCAAGGGACTCCGGGAAGCGTACAGCATATTAAAAACAATATAAAAAATAACAAGTTAAAAGGAATATAAACACCCTCTCAGCACACAATTCAGCCCCAAGCCTGCTGGCACAACCAGGTC
>JANHJO010002412.1:219348-231795 GCA_032468235.1 Pseudoxyrhopus heterurus | reverse complement strand
GACAAGAGAAACTCATTTGGTCCAAAGGTGAATGCAAGCGTGTCTGTGTCTTCCAAACCTCCTATATCAGATGGGAAACCAGAAGAATTTAGTCATTGAAGTATCTATTTTTCTTAACCATTCTGTACATCTGAAAACTATCAAACACAGCTGAGCCACTCATCTCACAAAATGGTAACACAGAGATGACTGTATCTTTTCTACTTCTAGTGTTAACAACTAGAGACAAAAATATCTATAATGAACATATAACTTAACAGAAATATAAGACATATTTTCATTGAAAATAGCATTGCACTTAGTACCTGATATTTTCTTGGTGTGTAAATGTTATCATGAATTGCTTCTTGTTGCCATGGTAGTCCAAAAAAAGGACCCATTGGAGAGGAAGCTGGGGTCATGAGTTGTAGTCCTGCCATGTTGAGGGGTTGAAAAGCAGGACTTTTCATTCATTCATCCAGTGTTTCTTTCATAGCATTTTCCTGCACAGCTTACTATTGTGGGAAAAAGTACAATAACATTATAACTATTTACTAATCATTTACGCACATGTACAGAAAAGTATTTAAAAGTTTAAAAACTTTTTTAAAATAAAAAGTGACACAAACACAGAACCCCAAGAGACAATCCAAACATGAAAAGCATTATATTACCACCCTGACTGGGTAGCATTCTTCCAATAAGTAAAAAAGAAGTGTGCAATCTTTATTTAGGTCAAAAATAAAAAAGGAAAGGAAAGCAAAAAGGCTTTTAGTAGCATGCTGAGTCTATACTTCAAAAAGCATGTAGGAGCAAGATAAAGAAATAGGCAAGCCCCAAACTAAAACTAAAACCTGAATTGATTTAAACTAAATTACAGTATATTACAATAATTCTGACTATACTGGGATTAGTCAAATTCTCACCTGTCAGGTTAAAATTAACAATTCTGTGACTACCATATCTCTGAATGAGTTGAGACGATGGCCATGGCAGAAACTGAAGAACCAGTGAGTAGACCGGTCATAAAAACCTCTTTTGTCTATCCAAAGCGATAACAGAAATTCAAGACTTTGTGATTTCAGAAACTGGATAGTAGAGGGGATTAAAGATTCCAGGTAGAAAAGAAAAAGAAGTTTGCCCTTTGGTTTTGGTTTAATTTACAAAATGACACAAAATATTACGCCATACAAAACACGGCAGATTGCTGAAGAATGGAATCAGAAATTAGCAGGCACAAAATCAGCAATGTCTGCTGCTATGGATAGATTATTTCCAAAAAGTTGTTAAGAAATGACAGATGTAAAAGGAATGTTTTGAGAGATTTACAGGATAAAAAGGTGAAGCAAATATTAAAACCACTGGAAAATAAATAGCATGGATTGTAAGACAGAAAACAATTAAAGTGAAAGCACCAATGACAAGTCAAGAGAATGGCCTAAATAAGGGCATTCTAATGGTTATACAAAAGGGTGGCTAAAGATTTGAATAAGAATTTCCCCCTTACTTTTCACTTTTTTTGCAGCTTTTACAGGAAGTCCTCGACTTATAATCATTTATTTAGCGACCGTTTGAAGTTATGATGACACAGAAAAAAGTGACTTACAACCAGTTCTCACTCTTACAACTGTCACAGCATCCCTGCGGTCACCTGATAGCAACTCAGGTGCTTGGCAATCTGCAAATATTTACAAGAATTGGAGTGTCCCAGGGTCACTTGATTGCCACCTGCAACCTTCCCAGCCTATTTTTTGAGAAGAACCCAATGGGGAAAGCTGGATTTTGCCTAACGACCATGGCAAAAATGGTCATTCAATCTGGTGCAACTCACTTATTGATAGCATTGCTCAGTAACAACAGTTCCAGTCCCAATTGTTGTCTTTAAGTCAAGGACTACTCATATTATTTCTTTATTTCTCTAAGTTCATTTAAGTTTAAATAAAGTTTATTTAAATTTAAGTTTAGCTTAAATTTGTTTTTACTATTGTAAACAAAATTTTCAATATCAATTTTTTTTTAAATTGACAATTCAGGCTAAACTGAATGTTGGTTGTTCACACATACCATCCTAAGAGTCTCACAATACATGAATATTAACTTATAACTTCTCTTTTTCCCTTTTTTAATCAAATTATTTTATTCAAAAAAATTAAAATACAAAATTCCAAAAGATTAAAAAAACAAGCAAACAAAAAGAAAACATAGCAAACAAGACATTAAAAAAGTGAATTGGAAAAAAAATACTAACACCTATACTCATATTATCTCTTCTAGTTGAATACTAATACATTACTACAATATTAACATCCCACCCTTTATGAAACACACCCAAAGGTTTTTTAAATTACTAAATCTATTTGCAAATTACTAACTCGTCATCTATATATTATATTAATGACAGGAAGAACAGGAAGAACAATAATAAAAAAAGGTTAAAGTTTTAAAACTCTGTTAACAAATTGTTAATCAGCTCGTAGAAAATTTTCCATGGCATCTTATCATTCCAAATCCTCCCAAAAGTTAACAGTAATTTGTCCTGGATCAAATATCCATGTTTATTTTTTAATTCCACCTCTTATCGATTATTGTCTGATTAAATATAAGTTCAATCTCCAAAATCAGTCTATCTTCCCAACCAAGTCCAGATGAAATTGGTTCCCAACTAAGTGTGATAAATCACACTAATCTCATTCGATCGTCCCATTTCTCCATGCAGTATAATTCCTGCTGTTGTAAAAGACTGCAGGTTTGAAGTTCAAAGAAGTATATGCAGTCAACTGAATTAATTCTAAATCTATACAGTCACACTTTCTTTGCGACAGATTGATTGGTTCCAAATCACACTTCTTTTGTGAATCTGAATTATCTAGATACTAGATGCATCTGAATATTTTCCAAAGACATTATCATTTCATCAAACTTTTTAAAAAAACTTTCAACCAAAGATTGAATGTTACCAAACTGTCTTTTCAAACAGCCCTGCTTGTCAAAATCCAAAACATTATTGCTCTATGTGAGTTAGCCAGAGAACCAAGAACGTTGAAGCAGAGTGAAGAAAATATTGACTGAATATTTTCGATCCAAAATTAAAAGAAAAATGAAAAAAAATAAACTTCAAATATTTGACAAATTAATAAAATGCAGAAACCCTGTGGTGAAAGTCTAATATCGATATAAATAAAAACACTTTCATTCAAAAGCATGCTGTGTTTTCATACGGAAAAGTGAAAATTATTCAAGACAACAAAAATCAGAAGGAAAAAAAAAGGGGGGGGGGCAGATAAAGTCCAGCAGGGAATTAGAGTAAAATCAGCATTCAAGCCAGCCAGTCAACTTTAAGACAAAAAGCAAAATAAAACAATAAATTCAAAAAGTTTAAGTTAAAACCCAGGCATACTTAGAAAACAAACTGCTGAAAGGAAGATGGATTTGCCCAATGATTTTCTGACCGCTCCCACAATCTTCAAGATTCCCCTTCCCCGATGGGTCCATGGCCATTCAAAAGTTGTTTTGGGTCATTCCTAAGTGCTCCCATTTAAATTCAGGAAGCAGCACTGCCAGAGAACCAGCTTTGGCAGCAAAATCAGCAGATCGTCAGCAGGAAAAGGAAAAATGCCCACCATTCAGCAGCCATCTTGGGGAGAAGGACAAATTTTAACTTTTCTTATATTAGCATTCTAACCATTTCTGGACATTTCATATGACAAGAACAAGATGAATTACTTTCACATTGAATTTGAAATTAAACAGGATAGTTCTTGTTTATCTCATATTTCAAAAATATTTTTATTTCAGTGAAGAGCATGTGATAAAATCTCTAAAAAATAACATTTACAAAATAGAGGACTAATTTGCATTTTATGTACAAAATAAAAGTACATCCAAGCAAATTCAATGGATTTACATCTAGAAATTTTTTCCTAAATTACTATCTGTAATCTTATAGTTGGGCATTCATAGTTGTCTCTTAGGAAACTAAATTCTGCTGACTAGAAGTAGAAGAGAGATATCACTGAATGTCTTCTTATTCTTACTATACACTGAACTCTTTCTTTTTTATTGGTAGTAATGGGGAAATAAGAACTACATTATTAGGTCTGATGTCCAGGAGCATTCAAGATACACGGAGTATATTATGTGGCACGTCTAGGAAATCCCTCTAACTTTAATCTTCACACAAATATTTCCAGGCTGTCAAAAGTCTATTCTACCCCACAAAGGTCTTATCTGCTTCTCTTCTTATAGAAAAAGATTCAAAAAGTATTATGCATAGGATGCTCTCCAATGAACAACAGAATTGCAGCCTTAGCAAGCTAGTGATCAGGATGAGATTTGAACCAATGACTACGGTACTGCTCATTCACCTATGCTACATTGACTTTCCAGCCTTACTTGATTTTGTTTATAATATAGAGACCATATTCAATTGCATTAAATAGTTATTCTTTTGTTACATATTTTGCACACTATTCTGAAAAACGTTAAAAAAAATGCCAAGTAGTAACAAAATAATTTTGATACCTGTATATATGTGTTGTATATACAGGTAGACCTCAACTTACAAAAATTCATTTAATGACCATTTGAAGTTACAATAGCACTGAAAAAAGGGACCTATTTTCACACTTATGATCCTTGCAGGATCCCCATGGTTATTTCATCAAAATTCATGCTTGGCAACGGAGTCATATTTATGACAGTTGCAGCATCCCGAGATCATGTTACCTTTTAAAACCTTCTGACAAGCAACGTCAATGGAGAAGCCAGGTTCATTTAACAACCGTGTTACTAACTTAACAAGTACAGTGATTCACTTAACAACTTGGCAAGAAAGGTCACAAAATGGAGCAAACTCACTTAATAAATGACTCGTTTAGCAACAGAAATTTTGGGTTCAATTGTGGCCGTAAGTTGAGGACTACCTGTAATAGAGAACATAATTGATAGGTTACAGAAGCATATCCATCTTTTTCATTATAACTTTTAAAGCAACGTTATTATTTTTTGGTTGTTTAAAAGAGGGTAGTTGTGAGAAGAAACATAATGGCAAGCCTTACTTAACTTTGTTATGCTTTCTGTTTCTATCCCTTTCTGTCAATTTGCAGCATTGCAAGGATTATTTTGTTCTAAATACTGCTTGAAAAGAGATCTTTCATTTTCTGCTATTTAAAAGAATTTAATAAATCTATTAGTATTTAAATACTGACAATATTCAGAACAGTAATAATTTCATTGAATGGAAAAAGTAGAATGTAAATAAATATGTATCACAAGTAAGATTCTCCATGAAATTGGAGGATAGTAAGAACTCGTGGTGATACTGCATTACTTTAAATCTTCCAAGCAATTTACTCTTCAGAATGCAAATTCCATTTAACTTCTAATACTAATTGAATTCAGGGGCAAAAATAAAAAACAAAATAGTGTGCAGCACTAACAATATTTAAATGGCAAAAAAGCCTAAGTCAAGGTCTGACATGGGAAAAATGTGGAAGGGATTAATGCTTAAGAAAGCAAATACAGGGAAAACATGCAACTTCAAAGCTCAATCTGATCTCCTATCCATGATTAATATACAAAGGATACAAGCATTTTCCTATAGGCATATTAATTGCCATCAAAAGCAGCATTCATTTTATACAAACAACTACAAACTTTCTATTCTTTGGCTCAATTCAATGTTTATGAAATACCTATATACAAATTTTACATTTTCATTTTTAAAAATGAGGATAAAGTCCAAAGCAAACATGCTGTAAATTCTTAATCACATTGTTCCTATTTTTAGGAATAGGAATATTCTTTATTGGCCAAGTGTGATTGGAGGCACAAGGAATTTGTCTCCGGTGTATAACTATTTTTGTACAAAGATGATCCTCATTTATTTATTAAACTAATTTATATGGCCACTCAACTCATACATGGTTACTGGACAGCCTACATGCTAGAAAACTATGAATGGATAAAAATTATCTCTTTCAAAATTCTGTACAATTATGTGCATACTGAAAATCAAAAGCTATTTCTAGTGTCCAATAAAGCTCCTTGAAAATATTTTCACTTTCTAATCTTATATATAACTGAACAGAGAACCCACTGAACTAAGTGGAACTTACTTCTGGGTAGACACAAATAGGATTGCACTATTGCTAACTTATATTATAATTGATACTTGGGTAAACAGTTGTAGAAAAAATAGAGCTGTAATTCGACATTTTAGTTTTCTTACAATAGCGTCATGCTCCAATTATACAAAGTTTTATCAAAGGTAAAAAGAGGAGAGGAAACTAAGTGGAGGGTCTAGGCAGAAACCATAGATTATGATTGTGACTTGGAACTGACTGCTCAACCCATAGGAACATAGTTGACACCATGTCGCAAGTAGAGATAGGGAAGCATACAATTATATTAAGAAATGGCTTTAGGAGGATTTTATCTCTGAAAATAAGCTACTACTTCTTTTCAGAGATAGAATAATTTCCGTAAGGATACTAACTTTCCATACTTGCATATTGTGATTTTAAGTTACATCTGGCAGTATAGTAACCTTGACTCTTCACTTGAACTTCAGCAGTTTTCGCTGCCAATTCAGTCACTATAAGGATATTCAAACATTTTGAATCTTAAGTATACTAGAATTAAAATTCTGCTAGCCTTTCTAATGTAAATATTTTAAATAATTTGATTTAAAACTGTTTAACATCTTTGCAAAAGCCTATCTCTTAAGGCAGGTACCTGACTTAATCAATGTTAAGGAAGTACACATATGAAAAAATATTAATCTTGTTAGTATTCTGGGTGGTTTACAATATTGTAAACTTCACAGAGTCATTTAGGTGAAATGGAGGTAATACTGAAGAAGCTTCTTGGTACAGAAATGTGATAAATGAATAAATCAAATAATTACAAAAAAATTATTTTGTCTTACAGTCCTTTGTATTTCAGAATAAAATATAAATTTATTTTTTTATAAATATTCAAAGTGATCAATCCACATTTTTCACAATAAATTATACACAATTTAATATGGATATATGGCATATAAAATTTCAAAACACACAATGTAGAAGACAGCTGTTATTACAATAAACTTTTTAACATCACAAAATGTCTCACTTTAACAGGGCAGTTTTGAAATAATAGCTACTAATTAATTTAGATTCTCATTTCTTATAATTTTCTCTATGATCTATTTTTTCCAAATAAATTATTTTCTAAAATGCAGTAATGAATAAATTATTAATTTTGTGCAGATTAACTATCATCAACTTACTGTATTAATTTCTGAGATCTCTGCGTATATGTTTTCTGAACTGCATTCTGACACCATTATATCTGCGTGTATGGTGTTTATGGTAGTCACATCACTGCCAAGCTCCTGTTCATTTAACAGAAGAAAACTCTTGTTAAAAGTCTCTAAACATTTTTTTAAATAAAATAAAATAAAAAATGTAACTGCAAAAGATTATCATTGTGATTTCTTCTTTGACCAAGATTTAGACTAGTTATATGAAATATTAATTTAAAACCAAAACTTGATTTTAAAGGAATAAAGGCTCAAAGGATTATAAGCATATTTAGATGCATTCAACTACCTTTAAATACAATTAATGTTTCCAAGTAATTTTTTTTATCTTACAAATCCTCAAAGGGGAAGTAAATTAACAAAGTAAACAGAATATATTCTACATTATTATAAAGCTGAACTTCAAAACAGGAAAACTAATTTAACAGTTGATTGTTTTATATATGTGTGTATATTTTTTTCTCAATCAATTACAGGAGTAGTGTGTCCCTATTTGTCTTACTGGGCCTCTTCATAGTTTTTGATATCATTGAGCACGATTTCATTAAGCAAAATGAACTCCCTGTAAGAGTTGGGGACAGTAGAGATAGTTTTCTAATAGTTTCACTCTTTGCTCAGGGTGGAAAGTTAAATCACTTCTTGTGGAGGAACAGAGGATGGCCTATAGCTCTTGATATGAGGGGTACTATGAGTCACTCCTATCTTCCCTGTTAGCATCTATTGGAATTCCCAAGGAAAGGTCATTTGGCAGTTTGGAGTTTGATATCATCAATATGCTGCTGATACTTAACTATACATCACTGTCCTTGGCCTGAAGGAGATGCTGTCAATATCCTTTCCAGTATCTAAAGCATGGTTGTCCAATCTTTTGGCTTGTCCGGGTCACACTGAGTGAAAATGAATTGTCTTGGGCCACTTATAAAATATATATAATATAGTTAATTTTAAAATATTTGTATTATTTATTATTTTATTATTATTACTGTCTAATGCTGCATGCGGCCCACAGGTTGGACATATCTGATCTAAAGGCTGTCAGGGTCTGAGTGGGAGAGGACAGAAGTCAAGAGTTGCTGCCGATACAATGATCATTGATGTGCAATCTCTACCTATGAAAGAACATATTTGAGGGTCTTTCTGGACTCACACCACCTTCTTGAATAGAAGATGAAAGCTATGGCCAGAGGGATCTATGCCAATTTCAGCTACTGCACCAGTAGCAACTGTATTTGGGGCAAGAGAATCTGCTTGCAATAAATCAGTCTCATTATTACCCAGCCATATTACTATAATATATTCCATTTAGGGCTGCCCTTAAAAATTACTGAGAAACTACAGTTGATAAAAAATGCAGTTGCCTGCATTCTTTCTGGCCCCTAGTTTTGACAGAATACATTATTTTTGCAAAGACTGCACTGGTTGCCGATTGAACACTGGATACAATTTTAGATACTGATTTTGACCTATGATGTCCTTTGTGGCATGGTACATGGATTCCTGCAAAGTCACCAACTCCAACCAGTATTGGCTAGGCTGAATAGAACATCTAATGAGGAATTGCTACAAATCCCACATTATCAAGTGCCAATGCTGTGGAACAGCCTCCCAGTAGAGATAAGATTAGCTCCTCTTGTTGGCATTCTGGAAACTGTTGCAAAAGGAGTACTTTTAGATGTTCTGAATTAATTTTACCAAATAATTTGCAGAAGCAAAGACAGAAAATCTTGAAAAATGTACCATCACATAAAAAAGGAGCAGGTAACTCTTTCATCTATAATACAGCAAAGTCAAATAAGTCTACCAATAGCTTCTACAATAAATGAGGTAAAGTTAGAAAACACAAAATTCTTCTTTTGTACCTGTAACAAGTATCAGCATTGTCCCAAAAGTGCTTTTTTTCCAAAAGGCAACCAGATTTTCTTGGGGTTTTTTTTCTTTGAAAACATTTCACTTCTCATCCAGGAAGCTTATTCAGTTCTAATTGTTAGAACTGAGTTCTGAGTTAATACTGAAGAAGCTTCTTGGATGAGAACTGAAATGTTTTCGAAGGGGAAAAAAAAAGAAAGTCCAGTTGCCTTTTGGAAATAACAACTTTGGGACAACCATGACCTGGACAATTAAGAATCTCAATAGACAAATATCAGCTTTATAATTGAACACATAGTTACTATTTGTCTAATTATATATTTCACTGAATGGAGGGGGGGGGGGAAGCAACCGACCATGGCCATGAAAGACAAACAGTTGCAATATGTATTTTCTTGATTTCTGAATATAGAAGTCTCACTGATATATGGTATCTTAGTTTGGTCCAGTGGTTCAGATTAGAAGCCAGGAAACTAATCCAGCCTTAGTCATGAAAGCCGACTGGGCAACTTTGGACCAATTGCGCACTCTCAGCCCAACCCACCTCAGAGGGGTTGTGAAGAAATTAGGAGTATAGTTTGTCATCTTAAATATAAAAATAAGAAAGGCAGGATATAAATAAAACATCTCAGCTATTTTTTAAATATAAACAAATCCATTGCAATTTCCTTTAAATTTGAGAGTTAATTTTGCCTTTTCTCAAGTAAAAATAGAAAATCTCAAGTATAATAGAGAAAAGGATTAATCCAAGCATAGTGTCTTCAATTTCTAAATACAATTAGATAGTACTGATATCAAAAGATTTGTCAAGTCCAGATCTAAATAGATCTTAAAATTGTAGTTATGAAGAAATCGTGCCAATACTTTTTCTTCACTTCTTTAAGTCTTAACCATCTAGATTAAGAATAATTTAATCACATTTCTTAAGCAGTGATTACAAGCAGAAACGGAGCAACTGTGAAATATCACTCTTCTCATGCATCAAGGTAGATATTAACAATATACAGCCAGTGTGCTGTACATCTTGCAACATATACTGCAATTCTCAAAATTTCTTTGCAGCCTTATATGGTAGATTGCAAGGATGAACTGTCAGTTTCTTCCATTCTGCTGAATGGACAAAGATACTATGAAAAAGCACTCAACAGTGCTGATAAAAGCATATTCCAACAACATGTTTGGTAGACATTTGGAATTGCACATTTCATTCCCCATCTCCCAGCCAATCTTCTGCAGATCACTGTTCCAAAAATAACCCATAGAAACATCACAAAGAAGAACAAGACTTCT
The DNA here is from genome assembly GCA_032468235.1 of Pseudoxyrhopus heterurus. NCBI lineage: Eukaryota > Metazoa > Chordata > Lepidosauria > Squamata > Pseudoxyrhopus > Pseudoxyrhopus heterurus. The sequence goes on along the minus strand of JANHJO010002412.1, from coordinate 221,354 downwards.
TCCCTGCAATTGTGTTCAAAACCTGGAAAGAGAGCATGTCTTTTTATATGCGTACTGTATATATTTACAGAAAGTAAGAGATAGAGATAGTGCTTGACTGCTTTATACAAATCAAGGGGAAAAACTATGAATAGAGACTGTCATATTATGAAAATCCAAGTGACATCAATGTAGACTTCCAATACTTTATTCAAAGCAAATAATATTGAAATAATATATTAATGACTTAGAGCCCTCAACAGTTTTCCAAATTGTATCTGCTGTACATTTTCTACAATTTTGCCACTGTTCAATACAGTGGTCAAAAATGTATTATCAATTCTCCAGTTTTGTTCTGCTGAACAAAGTCTGTTAAATATTTGAATTATTCAGTATTTAATTAAAAATAGTTATATCATATGAATACTAGAAGACTGCATTGCTATTAAGACAACTTGCCCTGAATTATGCAGAGCTGAAAAGGCTATAACAGATTCTTTGAACACATTTCTCACATTGAGAAATGGCTGTTCTACATGTGATAAAACTGTTTAAGAGATTACCTGTGTTACATTAAGAATGCTAATAATTTTCTTCTGATAATTTGATCAAATTATCAAATAGTTGTGAGCCGCCCGGAGTCCTCCGGGAATGGGGCGGCATAGAAATTCCAACAAATAAATAAATAAATAAAACGAATCTCTATATTCTTTGTCAAGTTTTTGCCCTATACAGAGGTATTGCATAAATGAAGCAAGAATACATACATGTGCAAAACTAACTATTAGTATACCCTGTGGACATTTCCTTCCGTATTAAGGGTACTGGCAACTTTATAACAAGATCTTTTAAATAAAGATAGAATCTGGATAGTCAACTTTCTCATTTTTTTCACCTTTAATTTTCATCTCTGTCCTAAGATGCGGACATGAAATTTCATTGTAAAATGAAGAATAAGTTATAGCACTTTCAATTTTCAGTCTAACATTTATTTTATGGCTTAGGCAAACTTTTAAATTAAATTAAATTCTGCTCCTAATTAACAACAGAAAACCATATTCAGATTATGCTATAAAGCAATATTAGTCTTTACAATTTAGCTATGAAAACTAGGGGGTAAAGAAATTAAATGCAGAAAAATGTGGTGTTTGAATTCTCTTTGATATTAAAAAGCCAAAACAAGTCTTTAGCCTTTTAGTAGTTTAAGTCGCTCTCTGTTCAAAAATCCAAAACAGGATAAACCAGAGGAACGTTTGTTAAGACTAATCTAAAACTAGAATTAAGGTCTTTTCATTACAGCAAAAGATGGCAGTACAATAATGTTTCATACTCATCTTAAATAATCTTGTGCTATAAGTATAGTATTAGAAGTTGTCATTCTGCTACACATCACCTCCACTTTCTCCTTAGTTAATACAATAGGAATTTAAAAAGATGCCATCCCAATTTTCTATTTAAGTGATAATCAAAATGGCTGTTTCTGATTATGCTACAGCTGCAATTATTCATTTAGCACTCCAGTACTTGAGCAGTATTATAGCTGATAATTTTTAAAATTGGGTTTTATTGAATGATGTACATTTGCCTTCATTCAATGTACATTTACTTCTCCTTTTCGCAAAACCCATTCCAGAGAATAGAGATATAGGAATGAACAGAAGTATACTTGTGTGGCACTGATTATATCCCTTTAAATTACTAATGACTTCCATTCTGTAAACATTTTCACTATATATTAAACACTTGCTTCAGTTTGGGAAGGATTTAATCATACAAGGAATGCATTCATATTATTAGATGTTAACCAGTTGCAATTTTTGTCCCTCTCAATCGTTTAATAGGAATATCACATACATTCATTTCGCTGCAAATCTGTGTAGCAGGTCCCGCTTTTACCTTGAACACAAATGCTTGTGCTAAGTACATGCTTTGCAGTATCTTGTTTTGCAATTCTGTATCTGCTTTCCTAAGCCACTGATCTGACTAAATTTCTTGGCTTTGTAATGAAAAAACAAAGCATTGCATTC
>JANHJO010002412.1:175198-186231 GCA_032468235.1 Pseudoxyrhopus heterurus | reverse complement strand
TAATTTCTTGGCTGCAGTCCCCATCTGCAGTGATCTTGGAGCCCAGGAAAATAAAATCTGTCACTACCTCCATTTCTCCATGTCTTTTTATATTTCCTATATATAGGTGGTCCTCAACTTACAACAATTCCTTTAGTAACCGTTCAAACTTAACAATGGCACCGAAAAAAGTGACCTACAACCATGTTTCACACTTGCAATCTTTGTAGCATCCCCATGGTTGTGTGATCAAAATTCAGATGCTTGGCAACCGGTTCATACTTATGACCGTTGCTGGGTCCCAGGGTCGTGTGATCGCGTTTTGTGACCTTTTGACAAGCAAAATCTGGGAAGCCAGATTCACTTAACAGCCGTGTTACTAACTTATCAACTGCAGTGATTCACTTAACAACCGTGGCAAGAAAGGTCATAAAATGGGGCAAAACTCACTTGACAACAGAAATTTTGGGGTCGTAAGTAGAGGACCGCCTTGTAATGCAAATCCAGATATTAGGTTCTCTCTCCTGGGTGAATTTATCCAATCTCCCTAGAAAGTCATCACAGTGAACAGCTTAGTTAATTGCAGTCCCTACATCTAGTGGAGATGAGTTCCACATGATACTTTTGCCCCAGAGAGCCACCAGGTTGCAGACAACCCTGCCGGGGTGTTCTCTCTTTACCTTATTCTGTTTTGCAAGCAGCCTTGGAGGCAGAAGCAGCTGCAGGATTTCGTTCCTGCTCCCATTCTCGTATCCAGCGACACAAATGCCTGGAGAGAAAAATCACAATCAATCTCAGGGTTGCAAACAGGCAAACAGCCACACCACAGCTAATCCTCAACTTACGACCGTTCATTAAGCAATCATTCAAAGTCACCATGGCACTGAAAAAGTGATTTGCAGGCTGTCCTCACATTCCTAGCCAACAAGCTATGCAAATGGGCGAAGCCAAATTCATTGAACAACTGCAGTAATTCACTTAACAACTAGGGCAAAAAAAGTTTCTAACATCAGGCATGACTCACTTAACGCCTTGCTTAGCAACGGTCATTCTGGATCCAATTTTGGACATACGTTAGGGACTACCTGAATTTATTGGGAACCCACATTTTTTTCTTTAAGCCCTCTCCCCACCTACCCCATTAGAGCAATTATTTTCAACTTAGCCTTCCCACAAAGTTGATGTCCTGATCTGCTCCACCAGAGAGGCTGATGGTTGTCTTGGAGCAGGGGTGTCAAACTCAAGGCCCGTGGGCTGGATAGGGCTCATGGGGTGCTTAGATCTGGCCCGCGGGGCCACCCTGGAAACAGCAAAGGACCGGCCTGTGGTGCCTCTGCCAGTTTCTCTTGCAGAGGGCTGCAGGAGGCCATCACAGCTGAAAACGGAGCTCGGGAGCCCGTTTTCTCTGGCAGAGGGCTGCAGGAGGCTGTCGCTGCCAAACACGGAGCTCGGGAGCCCGTTTTCTCTGGCAGAGGGCTGCAGGAGGCCGTCGCAGCCGAAAATGTAGCTCGGGAGCCTGCTTTCTCTGGCAGAGCGCTTGGACTGCCAAAGACACCGACACAAATGACATCTAGCTGGCCATGCCCACCCTGGCCATGCCCCCCATCCCCCCAAGGTCAAACACAACCTTGATGTGGCCCTCAATGAAGTCAAGTTTAACACCCCTATCTTGGAGGAAATCACGATCCTTCTCCTTGGCATGGAAATGTGGAGCCCAGGGGAAAAAAAAAACCTCCTCAGGAGACCCTCCCCACTGCAACTGCCCCCAACTCATCCAGGTCAAACCTTGAAAGGCAATGAACGGTCACTCACGTTGGTCTCCTGTCCATTCGATGACTCTGGTGGGTCCGGGAAGTTCAAACAGATGCAGGTCGTTGTATCTAAGCAAGATGAATGGGGAGGGGGAGGGCATATTCAAGAAGGGGAAGGAAAAAGTCAATGGTCTGCCCCATTCTCAGTCCCAATGAAGACAGCAATGCTCCATCTTAAGGGCCCCAAAATAGGGGGAGGGTTGCCTGAAGAGCGCAATAATAAGCAAGGCCATCAGTGGATGAAGCACCCAAGACCCATGTCTGGGAGATAATTACAGGCAGTCCTTGGCTTACAACCATTTAAAATGACAATGGCACTAAAAAAGGGACTTATGACTGGTCTTCAAACTTACAGCCATAACAGCAACCAATCCCCCTACACCATTTCTGACAAATGGCAGTCCAATCTCTTCTTGAAAGCCTCCAGTGTTGAAGCTCCCACAACTTCTGAAGGCAACTTCTGTTCCATTGGTTGATTGTTCTCACGGTCAGAAAATTTCTCCTTATTTCTAGGTTGAATCTCTCCTTGATCAGTTTACATCCATTATTCCTTGTCTGGAAAATAGCTTGACCCCTTCATCTCTGTGACAGTCTCTGAAATATTGGAACACTGCTATCTTGTCTCCCCTGGTCCTTCTCTTCAATAGACTAGCCATGCCCAGTTCCTGTAACTGTTCTTCATATGTTTTAATCTCCAGTCCCCTAATCATCCTGGTTGCTTGTCTCTGCACTTTTTCCAGAGTCTCAACATCTTTTTTATGGTGTGGTTTATAGCTAACCAGATGGTTAAGAGAGTGAGGTGTCTGCTGGATCTCAAGGGGATGGGTATTCAGCAAGGCAAGGCTGCTATGGAAAAGGCATGCTTGCTAAGTCCCACTAGATGGCTACATTTAAGGGAAAGGATCTGGAATGTGTTCCCTGGGCCTGAGCTGGTGGAATGGACAAATACCTTCAGGGAGAGGTAGACCCATAAATAACCTGGCCCTGTACCATATAGGGGTTTAATTGATAACTAACACCTTGAATTGCATGAAAAACTGTGAGCCAATGCAGCTCACATAGCAATGACATCACATGGCAAACTGAGGGGTGTCCAGTTCTATTTGCGTTATAACTTCTGGGTGGTTTTAAAGGGCATATAGCCTTTTTTATATTTGGTAGTAGAGAAGTACCTAGTAGTTAGGAAGGAAATTGGCATCTGTGTGTACAAAAAGGTTGTTATTAGTTCTGCAAATAACTAACGAATAAAGCAATGATTAAGAAGGAGAAAGAATAGCAGTAGTAGCAACTTTGAAAGGAGAGACAGTTAAATGATACAACGTGGTACATTTGTTTTTGATGCAGCATGATGTACAAACACTTACTTGGAATGCACACAATGTACTCTGTTCTTTTTTCTTTCTTTTTTTATCAATGGCTAACCTGTCTAATGCTACTCGGCAAAATGCAGAGTGTCCAAACTATTACTCTGTCAAATCAAAATAGGTACAGGTAGTCCTTCACTTACAACTGCTTGCTTAACAACCAAAGTTACAATGGACCTCCCCAGAGCTACTTACAGCCTATTTTGGGGGATATGATGGCTGTACTCCACCTTATGGTCACATGATTGCATTTAGGTGCTCAGCAACCAGCTCACCTCTATAGCTCTTTACTGCACAATGTGGTTACATGATTTTTTTGCCACTTTCTGGTATTTACTTCTGATTTCTGGCAAAAAAATGGCCATTGGGGGAAATGGATTCACATAATTACTGCTGCATTTACCTAATGACTATCATGCTCGCTTAGCAACCATCATAAAAATGGTCATAACTTCAAATCCAGTCATGTGATGTCTCAACTTATGCCTGCAATGACTTGCAAGTGTAATTCTGGGTTCAGTTATGGTTGAGGACTACTTGTAGATGTGAACTTTAAAAAAAAACTTAGGAAAGACTATTGATTTATATTTTGAAGATATGTTTTTGTTTTATGAACAATACTGTTATTTTATATTGCATGCATATAGTGTACACATTATTTCCTGTAGAATAGCTTTTATTGAAATTGTGAGTCACCGGTTCCCAAGCCACATTTTCTAGATTTCAGTCTTGGAAATTAAGAGGTCATAATATTCTGAAAACCCTCTCCAATTTAATATCCTGCAATAATTTTTGAACTTCAGCTTTGGTACTGTTCAAGCAGCAATGACCACACATTGTCTGGAGATTATGGGAATGGAAATTCAATACATATGGAAGAAAGCTGTTTCAGATTGTCAGCTACTGGACTATTTTAGAATTCTGGCTATTGTTTAATAGAAAAGTATAATCCTTAACATAATTGAAAATACTCAGAGCCTGCCAATTAAAAGCATTTCTTGCATTCTTCTAATCATTTAATCCAACTGAAGCCTTTACAACATTTTAGAATTAATCTAAAGTAGATTTTAATATCTATTCTTTGCAACCAAAGTAGATTTTAATGTCTGTTCTTTGCATCCAAATAATTTTAATGCCTCTTGTATGCAGACCTGGCATTAAAACATAATTATTCAGTACATATATTCCTTAATTAGCATAATCTTTGTTAACAGAATAAATCACCATCACACAAATTACTTACATTGCTATCCTCCAAAAACTTAAGGGCTTTTGCAATATTGTTCAGTCGAAAAATACGATGGGTTGAAGACTTGTACTCATGTAGCTAGAAGAAAATCAGAATGGATTGAAAAGAAATCTAACAGTTCTGCTGATATGTATTCACGTCAGTTGCTGCCTTTTTAAATGTTAGAATCAATAATTTGGCTTGTGAGCAGAGCCCTCCATTTTTAAATCTTGCAAAGGGTTTGAGGTACTGAATGCTTTAAGGTACTGAAAGTTTAAAAAAACCATTTTAATTTATTATTGGTACATTATTCCAGCCTTGATTGCCAAAATGAGTAATTCTTTCTCTAAGAGATACTGGAAATGTAACAAACAGATTGGATTCTTTTTGTCACATGTTAGACCAATGTTGTAAAGCCCTGAATACTGAGAAATTATACAGTACAACAGACTTTGTAGTTTGTCATTCTACCTGAGATATTTGTATGAAATATATGAAATATCAACAATGACATTTTCCTTCAAAGTTTACTAATATTGTATATGATAATGACTGGAAGGATTTTAAATAATTTATTTTGGAATCATCTGTAATTCTTTCTTTGGAAGAATAACCAATAATATTATGGGAGTTTCTTTGATGCCAAGAATAACTTCCTAAATAATAAGAATTTGATGTTAATTGGAAACCATTCTTGGATAACAATGTTATATACAACCCCAACATCCAAGATTTAGGTTTATTTTTCCATAGAATCCTAATTTTATTCCATCTATAGTTTTCAGTATTGATTTACCATTTATAGTTCTGCTAGTGTTTTGCACTAGGTTAACAAAGTATGTTCAAAGTTCAATAAGGAAAACTATCTGCATTTTAACTTTTGTTTTCTTGTATGTTTTTATATCTTCCCCTTTAATAGTTTTTATATCTATTTTTTCCATTCAATTATTTCCAATTCTTGAAGACTGGTTGTACAAGTCCCTGCAGTTTTCCTGGCTAGGTTTCTCAGAAGTGGTTTGCCATTGCCTCCTTTCTGGGACGGAGAGAAAGTGACTGATCCGAAGTTACCCAGCTGGCTTCACTCTATAATGTGTATTTATATGTGTCTTTGTGTTTATTGCACCTCTAATTTAGGATTTTAGTTCATCTTATTTTGGGATTACAGACTCAGAACAGTGCACAAAATCTAATGTGGCTCTTAAGATAAGAGAAATTGCACACCACTGTTTTAGAGCAATATGTGCACATACAGTATACAAAAATGCAAAGACACTTGAGTTCAAAACATATATACCATTTACATCTTACTTAAATAAGAAATAGTTTTTACAATGTTGGTCATAGTTCCATAACAGTTATACAGAATTTATGTAGTCAATAGGCATAAAATAATCAAACACTTCTACATGTATGCATGTTGACTCACCTGCTCCTACCTCATAAAGCTCTCGAATTGACTGAACATTTAATTAACATTTTCAAAAATTCTGCCCCTTTCCCTCAGAAAAGTAAAACACAGAAGCATCTGTGGCTTCCAACATCTAGAAATTTCATCAGAATGATTAAAAACAGTATTGTGCTATAATGACACAAACTATACTATTTTTATGTGCATGAAGAGTTATGACACACACGCCAAAAGAGTTACGACACACATGCCAAAAGCTTGGATAAAACCAGCCTATCACTGTTTTTGTAATGTCTCCCCCCACAGCTGCTTCTGAAGAATATAGCACTTAGCAATAGCAATAGCACTTAAGACTTATATACTGCTCCATGGTGCTTTACAGCACATTATAAGCGGTTTACAGAGTCGGCATATCTTGCTCCTCATTTGACTGACCTCAGAAGGATGGAAGGCTGAGTTAACCTTGAGTTGGTCAAGGATCCAGGCTGTGGGCAGAGTTAGCCTGAAGTTCTGCATTCTAACCACTAGGTCACCACAGCTCCATCTACTACCACAGTGATGTCATTGTAGCCCACCCTGGGAAGTATGGTTTTGAATGGTGGCATACAAATGTTTAAGTCAATACAAGAAGTATTAACTTCCCTTACTCTATACTCTTTATGTGCATGACTGCATTCCCACTCACGCTAGTAATACTATTACTAAATTTGCAGATGATACAACAGTGGTGGGACACATTTCTGGGGAGAGATGAGTCTGCCTATCGAGATGAGGTGGACCGGTTGCTTTCGTGATAGAGAGACAATAACTTGGCCCTTAACACCAATAAGACCAAGGAACTTATAGTGGACTATAGAAGGAATAGATCAGACATCCAGCGCTTGCTTATCAATGGAGACCAGTGGGGCAAGTGGCCAGTTTTAAGTTTCTGGGTGTTATCATAAAAGAGGACCTGACCTGCAGCACTGGTCAAAAGGATCCAACAGAGATTATACTACCTGAGACTTCTCAGGAAACAACAACTGAATGAAAAACTGCTGGTAACCTTCTACCGCTGCACATAGAGAGTATTTTAACTTACTGCACCTGTGTATGGTTTGCCAATTGGACAGGGGCAGATAGGACAGTGCTCCAGAAGGTTAATGCCATTGGCCAGAGGATCATTGGTTGCCCTCTCCCCTCTTTGGAAGAGCTTTATAGCTCCTGCTGCCTTAAGAAAGATCAAAACATTCTTGAAGATCCATCTCATCCTGGGCACCCTTTTTTTTTTAACTATTACCATCTGGCAGACGGTACAGGACAATAAAAACAAGGACGAATAGGCTGAAAAACAGCTTCTATCCCAGGGCAGTAACTATATTGAATTCTATTGTTTAGTGCAATATTAATGCAATATCAGGGGTTTTCAATTCAATTGTATAGAATGTGAAGGATATGTGTCAGTGTTTTATTTTTATAGTTACAATGTACACTGAAGATGGCATTTAATTTCGTTGTACGAGGTGCAATGACAATAAAGTAAACTAAACTAAACTAAACATGGATGTCTTGCTATCTGGATATTAAATCATAGGTTAGACAGGTTGTAAAGTCTCAGTTGGGCTTGATGTGTCTGTGTAGGTTATTTTAGCTGGTGCTTTGAGATAGCCTTGTCCTAGGATGTTCCATGGACATCATCTTTAAGAAAGAGGGGGTCAACCTATTCTCCAGGGCACCTGAAGGCAGGAGAAGAAGCAATGGATGGAAACTAATCAAGAAGAGAAGCTACGTAGAACTAAGGAGAAGTTTCTCCTTAATTCTACGTAGCTTCTCTCCTTGATTAGTTTCCTGACAGTCAGAACAATTAACCAATGAAACAAAGTTGTGAGTGCTCAGGGGAGGTTTTTAAGAAGACATTGGACAACCTTTTGTCTGAAATAGTACAGGTAGTCCTCGACTTACAACAGTTCATTTATTGACCATTCAAAGTTACAATGGCACCAGGGGTGGTATTCAGCCGGTTCGGACCGGTTCTGGTGGACCGGTAGCTGAAATTTTGACTAGTTCGGAGAACCGGCAAATACCACCTCTAGTTGGCCCCGCCCACCTGCGCCTGCTCTTTCCTGTCCTTTATTCCATTGATTTTTAGCTCAGCTGTTTTGCGCGGCAGAATGGATTGCCATGCCTCAGCTGAGCTAAAAACAGCTCACCGAGGGCAATATTTGAGTGTTGTGCATTTGGCGCACACATCCTTTATTCTATTGATTTTTGGCTCAACCTGATTCGCGTGGCAGAGTGGATTGCCACCCCTCAGCTGAGCTGTAAAACAGCTCACCTCACCAAGGGCGATCTATGAATGCTGTGCGTGCATGCATGCAAAGCACGCAGAACCAGTAGCGCTCAATTTGGAATCCCACCACTGAACGGCACTGGAAAAATGTGACTTCATGGTGGCTTTTCACAGTTATAATCTTTGCAGCATCCCCATGGTCACGTGATCAAAATTCAAATGTTTGGCCACTGGTTCATATTTATATCGGTTGCTGTGACCCAAGGTCATGTGATCCCCCTTTGTGACCTTCTGACCAGCCAAGCCAATGGGGAAGCCAGATTCCCTTAACAACTTCTCAACTGCAGCGATTCACTTTGCACTGGGGTAAGAAAATTCGTAAAATGGGGCAAAATGCACTTCACATTTCTGTCTCACTTAACAACAGAATGCAGGGCTCAATTGTGGTCATAAGTCGGGGATTCCCTGTATAGAGGGTAAGTTTATAGTTTCCTGCCCGAACAGGGGGGTTGGACTAGAAGTCCTCCAAGGTCCCTTCCAACTCTGCTCTTCTGTTATCCTCTAAGTCCGAATGAACTCTGACTTAGTATAGCATCCACACAAGACCATCCTTGTGTTGTGCTGGGATACTTAACATGGATTTAGCACGCTAAGGCGTTTTCATGGAAACAAGATGCTAATTCACTGGCTTCCTTCCATCGTTCTTTCTCTTAAGTGGAAATGTGACTTGAGTTTCAACGATATCATAGTCAAAACAAAGAATCCAATATGGCGCTCAATATTGTTGAATCAAATCGTTGTTTCCGAAACATAAAATCTTTTTATGTGGTCGGTTCACTACGTTGCTTTCACGGGAAGGCAGGAGCATGTGCCAGAAGTCCGCATCTGAACAACCACAACTGAGCCCATTTCTGCTGTTAAGTGAGACAGTGGTTAAGTGAATTTTGCCTTGTTTTATGGCCTGTTTGGCCACAGTTGTTAAGCGAACCATGGCAGTTGTTAAAGTTAGCAACCCGGTGGTTAACTGAATCTGGCTTGACTTAGCTTGTCGGAAGGTCACAAAAGGGATCACATGACCCCGGGGACACGGCAACCATCATAAATATGAGTCCGTTGCCGCAATGGTCATAAACGTGAAAAACAGTCATAAGTCTCTTTTCTCAGTGCCATTGTCACTTTGAACGTTCACTAAATGAACTGTTGTAAGTCGGGGACTGCATGTTTCAGAAAGCCAAAGAGCATAATTGGGGGGGAATGATATTCACAATATGAAATGGAAGGTGAGATCTTCAGAGGAGATAATTAATGAATAATTAATTTATTCGTAATTAATGGATCTCCAAAATGTAGGTCCTAGTAAGGTAGATGTAGCCAAGTGATATCAAGTTGATGTTTTGTAAGAACGCCATTTGCATCCCCAAAGACTAGCATTAGAAGGCAATCAAGAATCAACCACTTCCTGATATGAGTATTTTTTCTATCCATTTCCGGTCCCTGCATCTGAAAGAGTCAAAAAATGTGGAAAAGGATGAGCCAAATGATTTAGAGATGGCAACAAGTCCTACACGAGAAGATTACAATGTTTGTAATTTTACAGCCCTGATGAGGTTATCTAGTTTGGTGATAAAACTTCTGCATAGTTTTTTTTTCCCTTCCACATTGATTAACTCAAGGCTGCCTAGGAAAGTCAACGGGGAAACCAGATTCACTTAACGTCCATCTTACTAATTTAACCACTGCAGTGATTCACTCCACAAACATGGTGAGAAAAGTCGTAAAATGGGGGCAAACCTCATTTTTAACTGATGTCTCGCTTAGCAGCAGAAATTTGGAGCTTCATTGTGGTCGTAAGTTGAGGACTGCCTGCGTTTTCAGCATCCGACATGCGCCGTGCCATAAGGAAATCTGCTACAAATCATATTGTCAAATATGCGGATGACACAGCAGTGGTGGGTCTTATCCGGGACGACAGTGAAGATGCTTATAGGGAAGAGGTGAAGGCTCTGGTGGACTGGTGCAATAAAAGTAATTTGGTTCTAAATGTTAATAAAACAAAGGAGATCATTGTAGATTTTAGAAAGAGCTGGCATGGTCATACTCCAGTCAGTATCAAGGATGCAGCTGTAGAGGTGGAAAATAGTATTAAATATCTGCGGGTGCAGATAACTAATAATCTGACTTGGTCTCTTCATACATCATCCTGGGTGAAGCATGCGAACCAGTGTCTGCATTTCCTGCGACGGATGAGGAGAGCACATCTTTCTATTCTGTCCTGACCACTTTTTACAGAGCCACAGTTGAGAGCATTTTAAAAACTGCATCACTGTTTGGTTTGGTGGCAGCAGAGCCTCAGATAGAAAGTCCCTACAGAGAGTGGTGAGGACAGTGGAGAAGGTTATAGGAAGCTCGCTTCCCGTTATTCAGGATTCTGCTTATAAGTGCTGTGTGCTTAGAGCTCGAAGCATCATTAGAGATCCCACACACCCACTTCACGGGCTGTTTCTGTTGCTCCCCTATGGGAGGAGGTTTTTGAAGTATTTCTAGCAGGACTTTCAGATTCTGTAACATCTTTGTTCCCTCTGCCATCCATCTGGTAAACTCGCAAGATTTGTATTTCTCGCCATGTGCATGTACGCATCCGAACTAGACTGTGATGTTTCTCTGTGTCATATAATATATGCATAATTTTGTATTTTTTTATTTATTTTGTCATGTTTATGTAGCAAATACAGGGGTGGGCTGCTATGGGTTCGCACAGGTTCAGGCAGTCCTCTAGCTAAGAGTCTGCCCAATTCGCCGAACATGTAAACCCTAACGCTAATCCTAACCCTTTGACAGCCGTATGCAATGAAATTTCATTTTAATGTACTGTATATACTCAAGTATAAGCTGTCTCAAGTATAAACCGAGGTCCTAATTTTACCCAGGAAAACCAGGTAAAATTATTGACCCGAGTATAAGCCGATCAGCAATT
>JANHJO010002412.1:98146-115818 GCA_032468235.1 Pseudoxyrhopus heterurus | reverse complement strand
ATTCCACAAGACAATTAGTAATACATTTATTACTAATACATTTATTTGAATCTGTGAAGGAGGGAATAATTTTAATTAACCCTATGGCTTTCTTTTCCAAACAACTGGTTGCTAGGATTGCATGGTTTTTCCTGATTAGCCTTCACTGCTATGTGTGAAGCAGTAGGTACAAATATGACTCTATAAAGCAAAAAGGTTTGGCCAATGAAAACCCAGATAGCATTCCCACTCATGCGAACAAGAACCTCATTGTTCTGGCGTCTGGTTTCTGGGCATCCAAGCCCCCCCCCCCTCCAAAAGACATATACCATGAAAACAAACATGAGCAGACAAGGCAGAGATTTTCTTGCTAGAGAGTATAGCCAGCGAAATCAACTCACAGAACTCCATTCCCAGATTTTTTTTTAAAAAAGAATCAAAGTAAGGTCAGGAAAAAAAAGGCAATTTAGTTATTCCTTGCTGGAAAAGAACGGGTCAGCAGCTGCAGGCTTGAACTGGTCTGCTTGTGACTGAGAATTGGCAATTACTGGCAGAAAATAAGGTCGATGGCCAGCTTGCCTGCCTGCCTGTTCTCTGCCAACAAGCAAGGAACAAGATCCCCTTTGACAATATCTGAGTGTGTACTGTGCTGTCACAATGTAAGCCCTGCTCTGCAGCAGTGTCACAAAGCGGGCATATAAAGGAAGTGCTTGTATACCTTGTCCTGCTTTGCTAGGGTCACCCCTGGCAGGTGAAGGAAGTACCGTAGCAGGATTCTTGGGGGGGGGGGATTGGGGAATGAACATATGGATGGTGTAAAAATAGCCCTGGTTATTATGCATTACCCTGGATTTCTTGAAGGATGGGCCTCTTTTGAGGAATACCCCTGATCCAAACAATTCAGTTTAATAGAGTTTGTGCAGTGAGCCGACTATGTTGGCAAAGTTTGCACTAAGTTTAATGGTTGGGCCTTTTCTTTTTCAGATCCCTTCCCAGTTCTACGACCAAGGCAGAAATCCACAGGGCAAAGTAGACAGCAAAATACTATTCTGACATTTTGACTTACCTTGGCTAGTGCAGTTAAACTAATACGAAATGACAGTAGGAACTGAACAGTCTTACCTCTAAGAAACAGCTCAGTTCTACCATCAACTGAACTATAGCTATTTGATCTCAGTGATTGCCATGGGTTGGCCCTCAACAAAAAAGATGCTGTAGGAGGATTTTTGTGAGAAATATCAAGAGCCGAGTTTAACTCAAACAAGACTTTGCCTTTTAGTTAAGACTACTCAGGAGCAACTGTTTGCTGACATTGTCTTGCAAGTAAAATAGTACGGTACTGATCAGTTATTCTCTGTATAGATTGGTGTACTTTGCAAGATTAAATCACTATCTAGGAAACATGCATGATTTAATGACTCTTAGAATGTGAAGGTTCCAGTTTCCCCCCCGTTTATCCACAATACATGAGTGTGACGACATCTAGGCAGATTGGAATTCTAGGTACATTTATCTGGGAGTATCACCGAAAGCAATAGGACTGCTAAATCAACATGTATGGGGTTTTACTAGAGAATGTCCAGTGTAGTTTGCACAAAGACAATTAGCATTATGGAACTCCAGAAACATCAGTATTGTAATAGTGAATCTTAGAGCCTTGACCAGGCAGAAGGGAAAACATGTACCAAGAAGCAAATTTCACTCTGCTATTGTACAGTTAAAGGGGAAATGCATGGCAATTTTTCTGAAAGTTTATAAAGAACTAGATGATTACCCGGCTTTGCCTGGGTATAGTCGTCTCGTCGCTCCCACCACCTCTGCTTCTGTCCCTGAAGCTGAGGCCCCCCCTGCCTCTCTCTCTCTCTCTCTCTCTCTCTCTCTCATTGGCTCGCTCGCTCAGCTGGCCACTCGCCTGCCTGCCTGCCTGGCCCGCTGTCTTTCGGGCTTTGTGCTTTTTATAGTCGGGCCTGATAAAGGCAAGGAAGAGAAACAGGAGGCGCGGGGTCCAGGGGCAGCTTCTGCTGTCAGCCCCGAAGCTGCGCCGCTCGCTCTGTCACTCACACCGATGTCTTTCGCCCTCCGTGCTTTTTACTGTACTGCACATGTGCCACGCTGCTCAGGCAGCTCTCTGGCACCTCTTGTGGAGTGCAGTTTGCTGAGTGGCTGGCCAGTGAGTGTTGGTGGGTGTTGGCACTTCAGCATTGTTTTTAGGAGGCAAAGATCCCTCGGCAGTGTGTGTGATCCCCACAGTGTTTGTTGACGGAGGGTACATACACACACACACACACACACACACACACTGCTTTATATATATAGATTATATAATAACTATCTATGCCAGGTATTATTTGCCTGGCATAGATAGATAGGCCATGTGCGTGTGTATACATGTAGATAGATGTAGATGTACTATAGGCACATATCTAGTTCTGATGAAGTTTGTCTTTGGGATCAATACTGAACTGTGGTCAGGTATCAAAACTATGGAATTAACAGGCTGAAGTGTTCAATAAATGAAAGTATGAAGTATTTTAGAAGGAATTCCATGTGGGTGTCCAGCTATCAGAATTAAAGAAGGATGTCCACTTTCACTTGCCTAAGGAACTACCTATAAGTTGGTTTGCTAGGTGTGGCCAATTTTCATTATTGTTTTTTGTGTTTTACCCTCAATTTGTTTGGCATTCACACTTCATAACTGACATAAAGGTAGTTAGATGGGCAATCTCTCATGCAAACTGCTAGAATCAATCAGTTTTTTAATTGGACAAGATGACTCAATGGCACAGCAAAACATGTGGGAGAAGGCAGGATGCACATTAATCCTGTTATCCTTTTTTCTCTGCATTGCAGATTTAAACGATGGTTGCTAGTTCATGTCTCATGCTGCTGCATTTGAAAGAAAAGGAGGAAATAATTTGAGTAAGGAAAGTGCATCCAAAAGGTAACATCTGAAATGAGTGCAGTGAAAATTCTGTCAACAGGCAATTAGCATGTAACTCATCCAGCACAGAGAAAAGGAACAGATAAATGGTTGGTTTGCTGCTCACAATTCCAGATGATTTCTGAATAAACTTAAAAGCCCAAGGCCTCATTCAGACTCCTGAAAGATCCCACCTTTTATTTTGAAAAATGCCCCATTTACCTGTCTCTGTACTTGTGTTCTTTAACTTGCTGCAGGTCCGTGAGAAGAGGGCTTAGTTTGCTGAAGAGTCATTCATAAGGGTTTTGCCAAAGGCTTTAAAGTCCAAGGAACACAGAAGAAATCCTATTCTAATACTTAATGCTTTCAGGGTTCACAAAGGGGTCTTCCGTGTACAGTTTTTGTGCTACATTTACATCAGCATTAGATCTCTTCATCCCAATGTTCACTGATACTAAAGAGTGCAGGCATTCCTCAAATTTATCTGAAATTGGATTAAAAGCATTTTTTGAGGAAGGACAATGCTGGGGTTTATAGATACTGTTTTCTATTCATTTGCTGAAACTTCACAATTTGCTTTTAAGAAAACTGGTGTGGTCATCAGACTTAGTGATTTGGAATGTAGTAAATTCTGCAACTGCCTGCTGATTGCAATTTTCACAAAAGCTCTAGTCTAGATGTTCAGTGTTTTTGAGTCTAGGCCTGGGTGTACTTGACATGCTAACTGAATTTCTGCAAAGGCTTCTTAGCAACAGCTGCCAACCAGGTTAGCACTCTTGGGACAGTTTTGGATCTTTTCATACACTGTATACCATCTCCTTTTTTGAACAAAATACAATATTTGAACAACAGAGTTATAAACCGTCAGGTATTTATTGAAATAAAAATAAATGCATTTTTACAATTCCCAAACATACAGAAGGCAAGCCATGTACAAAAATACCAGTTTCATTAAATGCAGCTACAGAGGATTATTATTTCTTTTTAGAAGAAAAGTGCACAACAGGTTTTGAAGAAGGAATCAGGCTGGTCTGCATTTTTATTTAGAAAGCCAGAAATGGAAGGAAAAGGCTTGCTTCACAAAATTAAGTAGGTGCAGATATAAATGGCAATAATTTGCACATGTAGAGAAAATGAGGCAGAAGTTTGGCTCATTAAAATGAGCCTAATTTTCTTCAAATGCATTTCAAAACTATATCCTATGACAGTAGAAAGGAAGTGACCTTTATAGTATGTATGTTGAATAAGTTGACTCAAGATTAAAATATTGATAATGGGGGCACAGAATAGACAGATGCCTCAATATCCCAGGGCATCTCCTTGCCTCTCTCTTGAGGTAAAGAGGGAACATGCATGCTTCCTTCCACCATCTAGATTGTTTTACTGAATCTTGACCTATGCAGAAAACTCCAGACCAGCAATCTGATTTCTCCAACTGTCTACCTGGGTTGTGCAATGCATCTTCAATACTAGAAAATGAAACCGACATTCAACTTAGCACCTATGTACGGACTGCAACAACCAAGGCACTCTGAGAACTGTTGTCGGGTGTGATGGGGCTCCAAAAATTTCCAATGATTCAAACAACCCTTTCACAACCTTTTTGCAGTGGGATTATGTGCAGTTTATTTTCAGAAAAGTAGGAAGCAAGGACATTTAGAGCAGATCTACAAGGTTACACTAATTATCCGGATGTGACCTATAATACTGATTATTTGGAAGGGCCTAAGTGGTGGTGTTGTATTTTTTTGTAATATGCTGGCATCTCTAGATCAAGATATCAGAGACATATTGAGCAAGATTTTTCAGGACTCTAGAGAGCTTAGAAAAAAGCTTTGGGTTAGGAAAACAATTTGTCTGGGATACAAGATCTTATTCTTGTATTCTTTTTTTCTTATGGTTTACAATGTGGTTTAATGTGTTCAAGAAATATGGGAGACTGTTTTAAATCAAGACTAACCTGTTGGCTCTTCTAGTTTAATATTATCTATAATATTTGGCAACAGGTAACCACAAAGTCTGACTCGAGTAGTTTCCAGTTCTGCCTGGAAGCAGAAAAACAAAGAATGCATTATCAGTTTAATTATAAATTATGAAAGCCACACTATTTTCATTCTGGGACAAACAGTGATAACCTTCCTGCATTTTTCCTTCCCTTTCAGTGGTATAATCCCATTATTGTACATGGAAGAGTTTCAGTGGGCATTAGTTTTACACGATAGTAAGAGAAAGGAACAGACTTCTTATTAAAGTAAAAGTACTAATGGTAAGCAACACAGTGATTTGGCTTCAGCTTCAGAGTTGCCAATCTTAACTTCAGTTACTTAAGTTTAACATGAAGTTATTTTACTATATATTGGGCCATTCCTTGTGTTAAAAGATTCCCTATAAGAGCATGGGACAGTGGTTTGTGCCCTGAGATTAACACTGATATATGATTTGTTGGTTTCTTTGATGGGTACTATAGTGCAATACATGAGATGTTCACACAAGTTTCCAGAGTTTTAGAACTTACAGTCCTAGTCATAATTGCATCCATGAATTTTCCATATTCATTATTTTCAGAAAGTCCTGAGTGGTAATTATGTTTAGCTGATGTACCTAAAACAATCCTAAGTGCTTCCAGATGGACTACTGCTATTAAAAAGCATTTGAACAATTATTCCACCTTTCTCTCTTCAACAGTTTTTATAGTAAGAAAGAAAAAAAAGAAATTGTTGAGAAATAAATGAGGGTTGCAAGCAGAAAACAAAATCATCTGGATTTCCTGTAAGATTCTGTGTTAGACACAAGATCTGGAAGCATTGAAGTTGCTTATGGTATCATAAAGCATATCCAGAAAATTTGAGGCACAATTTCATCATATACAATAAAAAATGATTAATGCCATAATTTAATTGTGTGACTTTAAAGATCTACATTCTATACTGAACTGTTTTGCCCTGATTGGACACATTTTATGCATTGTTTTTCTAAATATATGCATTTTAATGAAATATTTTTAATAATATGCATTCTTACTAACAACTAGCTTTTCAAAATTTAGGGAATTACACATTTCAAAGAATATTTGTATTTCATTTACATATTTGCTATAAAAATATATCAGTTTGCATTAAAATAAGTTGCATTAAATTTCTGCCCCATACCTATTTGAGATGCTTTGCAAATAGAAAACTTTGGACTAGGTTCTAAAACGAATGACTAATTCTCTGTGATTGTTTCTAAACTGTTATATCTTGGAATGCCAATCGTGGATGCAATATTTCAAGATTAAGGGGGAAATTGTGCCTCCAATCTTCATGTCATATCTCATATTATGTCGTATCTCATGAATATACATCATATATCATGAAATTTATTTCATGACTCTTTGAAGCCAATCAAATTAATTTTTTAAAAAGTTTAATTACAGGGATAATGGTACAGAGCATCTGTAATGAGTAAAGGGTAAGGGGAAAAATCCAAAACAAAACTAAACAAAGCAACCAGTTTGCTGTATATATTTGAGCGAAGATCCCTGATAATTTGTGCATAAAAAGCATCCATATTAAGTTCAGAGTGATAAAGTATTCAGATTAAAATATCAGGAAGCCAAAGCCGATATAACAAAAAGATCACATCCAGCAAGACTCCAGTAAGACAAAAAAAATGAACATATGAGGAGGATGTAATGTTCTTTCAGAAACAAAGGCATTAGCAGAAGGGGAAATTTGAGTAGGCACCTTTTCTTCTTTTCTAGAAAGTGTTCTCCCTTTATTCCTGCTAAAAGTTGCACGCAAAAATTATAGAGGAGTGGAATGTTACCATTTTAAAAACAGTACAATTATCACACTTGCCATTATATAGAGATCCCAGTAACATTAAGTTCTGTTTACAGAGCAAAGAGATATGTGTGTTTGCAGACCACTCCAAAGCCTGCAGTGTTTAAATCTTATTGGAGTTGACATATGGTATGCTTAGATTAGTAAATCAGTGGATACAGGCTCCAAAAGTAAGAAACAAGAAGAATGGAATAAAACCATTTGTCCTCTTCTCATTCAAGAGATTCTCTGATTTTCTTGGAACCCACTGATATGGATTTCACTCAGAGAGATTAATGGCTTATAAAAAGCTTGTTATAAATTCTTGTTAACTCAGGCAGCTAGCGCGGAGATTGGTTTTTTCATTTAGGATAAAGATCCTGTTGTGTGAATATTCCTAAAAGGGATATTATTCATAATTTCCAGCAACTACAGTTCAAGTTCAACTTTTAGAAACTGAGGTTGAAGCTCAAAAGGATCAACAGAGAGTTGAAGCAGTTTGCAGCAACAATGAACATTAGAGACCAGTTTCTTGGAGCTTGAAAAAGAAAGTGTGTGAGATAATTATTTGTTCTCCACCAGAAACAAAACCCTGGAGGATCTCTACAGGGCAATTTTATGAGCTTGCTTCAGAGATATCGATTCAGCCTCTACATCGTTGTGCCTTCTGGATATGCTAATTAAGGAGTATGTGTTGGAGTCAAATTTTTGAAGAACTGGCTGAAGGTTTTGTTTGTAAACATAATCTCTTGCAGTAAAGACTTCATTACAGCAAAGGCAACAAGCTGCAGTATATCACCTTTAACTGCCCAAAAAGTCTCTCTATCCTATAATTAAATGGTACAACAACCATGAAAATGAGGTCATTTCTAGCAGAATTAGAAGGTACATGGGTTCTACTAATTATAGATCCCTTTATTTGCAATAGACAGGCAAGTGTTTCTACTTTCCAAATATTAGCAGCAGCAATGTGACTTTGTTCCATCTGAATTAGATTGCTATAATGAAAAATAACTTCATGTAAGCAGATTTTTTTTAAAGGACTATTTGCTCAACATTCTTCTGATACCTGGCTCAGAGTGTACTAAACCTATTCACCAATCCAACCCCCCTTGTGTTTTAGTTCCAATATTAAGTTATCCACAAAAACAAATCTGGCTCTACTTTTTAAGAAAAAAAGGGTGAGAATTTTTAATAAATAATCAGAAAAAATACATTGTTAGCACTATTTTTAATAAGGTTTCCAAAATTCTGTAAAAAACCTTGTATGGTAAAAACAGAAATGGGGCAAAATGAATACTTGGATATATAAGAAGAACCATTGCCTTCTTTTTAACTGCTTACAGTTGTATGGTTTATAGTTAAACTTTTCATTTCTGATATTCCTCTTAAGTCTTGCACCTATTTTTCTCCTTGGATTATAACTTTCACCATGCTTAAAAGAAATAATTGACATAAGTATGTGATGGGTGTTGGCCCTTTTGATTAATATACAGAGACTAACAATAGGTTGCTTGTCTTGTGAATCCAACATACAATTATGATGGTGCTGTTCAAATTACAGATCAAATCCTATGTTTTGAGGGTAAATCTTACCCTTCAGGAACATCTGGTAATTATTTAGTAAACATGTAAGTTTTAAATTAAACAAAATGAAGGCTTATTTTAAAAAAGAGGAAGGTGGTTTGGAAAATAGATTTTTTTCACCTCTCCAAAATTAAAGTAGCAGAAGTCTTTTCAAATTTTATACTGTAGAGGCATGGTAGAGAAACAGTGGATCTATATGCATATTCCATTTATAATATACACATTACTGCTAACTTTAAAAATGCAGATTTAATTCCACAGGACTAAAGCAATAAATGGAAGTCAAAGTCTCAGCAATATTGAAAATGACACACTAATCAACAGAGAGGGCGGGATTAATGACTAACAACTAATGTGACTGTAGCCCCAGAAGGCCAACCATATCTAGGTTTTAAGCAAGCAGACATGAATGAAGTTGAACACCAGAATATACTGGCTTAATGCAATAAAGTGACATGCATTTCAGCAGCTTCAGAGCTCTGGATTCTAGTATTCAGTCCTCTGCTTAAATCATTTGAAGCAGCTTATGTACAGAACAGCTGCTGCTCTTAATCCACAGTGTAAAAAATTCCAAACCAAGTAAAGACATCTGAATTTTCTTTTAAGAAATGGTTGGGGGGGGGGAAGGACCAGAATTTCAAAAGGATGTAGCACCTTGATGCCTTACAGCAGAGGTGTCAAACTCAGATCGGGACTTTTTTTCTCCTTCTTTAAAGCGGGCAGGGCCAGCATGTGACGCATCCAGCCCGTGGGCTGTGAGTTTGACACCCCTGCCTTACAACTTTAATGTGGAAAGGCAGCTGGTTTTGGGATGATGTGCTTCTGGCACAGGTGGAGGTCATAATGGGATTCTCTCTTTCTACTGGGAAATTTGCAAGATTCAAATCCAGTTTAGCAACTATGGTTAATGATACCACAGGTAAGGAGGGCTTGAAAAAATATACTTTCTGCATACACAAAAGTTTGCCCATCATCTTGCATGCTACATACATAGCTTTAGAAAATGGCCCCAAACCACAGCTATGTGAAAACTGTTACCACTGAAGTCTGGTCTCTTATTAACAGATACATGAAACCACAGATAATGAAACCATGATTTAATAAGGGCCATCTGTGCAGGTCAGATTCATTTCAACACACGCATACTGAAAACGTATTGATTGGCACTGAAGAAAAGTTTATTTTAATAACTTAAAAGGGGAAGTTTAATCTTCAGTGCTGGTCTCACTGCTATAAATAATAAGCATAATACCTTCCACTTTAGCAGGTGCACTGGGAATCTTATGCAGATCTGAGTGGAGGTCATCAAGTGAGATATGATGAAATATATGAAAAAGGCAAAAAGCATTTTCACAGAAAAATAATGTTACTGCCCAGAGCCTTGTCTTATAACAGCTGAATTAGCTTTTAAGTTATCTTATACTCTGGGCTGGTATGCCTGAGGGATATAGAGCTATACAAAGCCCCCTTTGAGTTAAGTTCAACTCCTGATGATGTTATGAATGCATCCTTCTTTGCAACAATATGGAAGTGGTTTGCAATTGCTTTCACCCAGAATGTTTCTGACTCTACAATCTAGTTCACAACCTTGGTAGTCTCCTAATCAAATCAATCAGAGTGTGTCTTTTCAAGGTCAGCCAAAGTCAGATACGTATTAAGCCAGACATTATATAGAATAGAAAATTGAGGCATGCATGCAGTCAGTAACTAACTTGTTTCTATGTCAAAATGAATGGCTAGATAGGAATACAGAAGGTGGAGAAGCAGAGAGGAATCTTGTCAGAGATGAGCAGCCTGGCACCCCCTGGTGGAATGGACCAACATTTACCAATCCCAGTCTATATGGTCAATAAGAGAGAATGGTTAATAAAAATGTCAAGAGGACAACAGATTGTTAACCTTCCTGAACATGCAAGCACTGTGAATGTGCAAGCCAAGCTATGTTTTTTCAGAATGTTTTCACAGAGGAAAGCACAATTTCTTCACTGTAGGCTTTGGCCTCACTTATTTTTAATAAAGTCAGAATAGCTGACTAGAACCATACATGGATATGAAGCAGAATGACATTTTTCTCCTTTGTTGTTCCCAAGACTGGAATCAGGTATTATCTTGGATTGTTCATGCAATTTGCTTATTCAACTAGCAGGCATCCTGGCAAAGGATTTAGCATTCAAAACATGGATTAAATGGCAAATAACAAATCAGATACAAACATTGCTTTTCAGCTTTCATATGTTTGCAGTCCACAGAACTTCAGAAAATGCGATTTTATCTCCATAAATATTCTGAATTACAAAAGAGAAATGCATCTCCATGCAAAATTGGAGAGAAAAATACCTGAACTCATTTGAATGACGTCTGTTTAGGTCTACCTCTAATAATAATATATCCATAGAGTAACAGGCTGTAAGATGAATTATAGATTAGTGTGCACTGAAGAGTGGCCAATTCCCATTTTTCAGCTGAGTCTTGCATTTCAATACTTATTTCTGTATTTAAGGTAAAGGATTGGAATTGCTGAATGAACTAGTAATACCCCTTTTTCTAGACTCCAAGCCTTCAACTGAATGTGCTGCAGCTGGTCTTGTTGTTGTTGTTGTTGCTAACAATGGATACAGTGAGTTTTCTTGCAAACACAAGCTTTGTACAAAGGGAAGGGAGAGTCACATAAGGCTTTTTTCCCTCCCCAGATGGCCTTTGATGACACATATTCACAGAATGCAACCATTATTTTTCACAGGAGATCCATACATTCTTACAATATGAATATCTGGAACTTTCCTTTGCAGAAAACCTTACTAAAAGAGGTATGTGAGACATCAGCTGGAATCTTACATATACTAAACCACAGTTGTGGTATTTTGAATAAAACATAAATAGCTTTGGCCAACATACTAAACCAGAAATTATGGTTTGCAAACCACTTAATACATTAAGCAAAACATTCACTGCAATAGCTAAGCGTTACCTAGGGAATTACTGAAACATCAGCAGTAAGAGGTAAATTAGCTTCTTCCTTGAATTAGGGTTGAAGTCAGGTGGACACAACTTCTACATTCTATCAGCTGCTTCCTTAGCACAGTATCTCATGTGATTTGTCTGTTCGCTATAGTTGGGAAAGAAGTCATACTTTTGTTTTCTGGACTCTAGGAAACTTGGAGACAAACTAGAGACTTTGGATCTGTTGCACAAGACAATTTTTCATACTGGTTGGGGAACCAACTCAAACTGCAGAAGGATTTTTTTTTGAGTACTCCATTAATATTGGTAACAGGTCAGAAGGCTAATCTGGTACTAACATTGTTTTGCAGGTGTAATTTTGCATCTTGCCAATTACGTCAGTCTGTAGTCTGAAACAACCTCCCCTATGACCCTGAAAACAGTCTTGCCAAGAACTGGCAAAAGATTTGGCAGTGATTAAGTCATCAGACTAGAAACCAGGAAGCCATAAATTCTAGTCCCACTTTAGGCATGAAAGCCAATTGGGTGACTTTGGGCCAGTCACCGGGTGGTGGTTGTTGGGAAAATAGGAGCAAGAAGGAATATTAGTTATATTCAAGTTGCATTATTTATAAAAATAATAGTGGGATACAAATAAAACAAAATCAACCCTGCCTTCTCTTGTACTCTTCTACTTGATGTGTAGAAATTGGCAGATGAAGCTTTTCATGTCTTTGAGATAAAACATTAACCTCTACATGGCTGTCATATTACTGGAAAAGGCAGAGGTCCACTGAATTGTTGGAAAGCCAGTAGCCCTATTTTGAACTAATGGAATCGTTTTATGAGAGCATCTCAGGACTATAATTTTCTTTTGTGCTGGCCAATTTGCCTCCCCCATTGTCCCTCTTCTCTAATCTGTCCACCCTCCCTCCTTTTCATGCTTTATTGTATCTCCTGGATGCACTGAAGTGCCTTTACAGATTCATATTATGGCTCAGGATTCCAGCTGCACTATCCATACCATGTTCAAGCATATTTAATATTGTGTAAGATTTAAGAAGGCAGTGAATAGGTCCTCTGCTGGGTTATCTACCTGGAACAGAAAGCTGATTATTTACATAAACTGACCAGGTTCATACAATGCAGTAAATCATGGCTGTCTCATTTTTTAACAATGCTTTTTGTAGAAACCAAATTGTGCCAAGCCACAAACCATGATTTACATGGTAAACTAAAAACCAGAGAAAACCACACTATGATTTAGCATGATGTGTGAACCCAGCTAAAGTACACATGCACACACACACATACACACACATACACAAAACTATAGTTGACTTCTCTGCCCTTTGGCAGAACATTTAAAAGCACATTATACGATTCTATCTGAACTACAATGGTGCCAACTCTGATTTAACTATGCTACGGCAAACAATCAGATACATATTCTAAACGCCTGTTTACTATTTAGGAGAATTCCAAGTTATCCAATCTAGCTGAATAGTATGAAATTGAGAATAAACAAAAATAAATCCTTTTTCATGCAGCATGTAGTTATATTGGCATTTCTTTCCACAACACGGAGAAAGTAAAGCTATGTAAAGTTTTGACTTCAATAGAGATTTTCATAAAGCACTTTTGGAAAGCAATGTGATCCTAATGGTTCTAAGAGTGAAGCAACATGTTGGTTCACCGCACCATACTGTGTACAAAGCTTTGTCTGTAGCAAAAGCTGAGAGGAGTTCCTTGTGGGAGTGCAACAGGAGAAGATTGAAAGGCGCTTTCTCCCACCATATTCCCCAAGGGCTTCTTGATATGGCAGTTTCAATGAACACTGAAATTGATTGTAGTGTGTGTTCAAAGTAGTCAACCTGGAACTCAGGTTGATGGTCTGCCAGATCCTTTTTGAATGTAGTTTTAAGAAGGTAAGTGATGTCTTCTCTTGCAACCCTAGTCCATGGTACTTATCTTATCCAAACTATCTGCCAGAACCTGCA
Source organism: Pseudoxyrhopus heterurus (assembly GCA_032468235.1). Classification (NCBI taxonomy): domain Eukaryota; kingdom Metazoa; phylum Chordata; class Lepidosauria; order Squamata; genus Pseudoxyrhopus; species Pseudoxyrhopus heterurus. The sequence goes on along the minus strand of JANHJO010002412.1, from coordinate 102,589 downwards.
CACTGAGGTCTTCCAGGCCAGGAAGTCCTAAGGTACAATGTGGGCAATCCCAAAACTGCCCATCTTAGTGAGAAAAATCTGGGAAGAATCTTCTCTTGCAAACTGACCCATGGCCACCCAAATGGTTTTGTTGAGGCAATATGGGTCATGATTCACTTCAGCTTTGGTGGAATGAATCATATTGTCTCTGTAGTGTGAATTGTTTCATGACATGAATCTAAGTCTCATCACCTACAGTTGTATAAAAGGGATCAGATAAGCTGATGGGACAAATAAGAATTTCAGTAATTACTAATTATGCTTTATATATGCCACCCTGAAGTTCAGAGGTTTTATGCCATTAATACTTGCTCTTGGGGAATATGAGCAGGGGTATGAGACGGGTTGGGCTGAGAGAGAATGGCTGCTTCAAAGAACCAGCCAGCTTTAAAAAAAAAACATTTTTATGACTGTATGCCATTTGCTTCTATATTTCTAAGTATTTTTGTATCGTATAAAATTAACAAGGGAATTTAACAAGGAATTCCTTGTTAATTTTGTTATTTTCACAATATTTCTGCATTAAGTATAATGAGATGTGATTTAAAATATATCGTGGTTGGGATCCAAAGGGCAACCCCATGGTGGCTTCTCCTTTCTGCTAGTAAGGTGAACACATAAAAAGATGTGAGATGAGGATATTGGCAACAGCCACAGTGCAAGACACATGATCAGCAGGGTAACAACATTAATCAATGAATATGGGAAAATAGGAAGCAGCAACATATTTATTCAGACCACTGGACCATTTAGTGCAATGTTTTCGGTAGCAAATCTCCAGAGATTCAAACTAACCCAAACGTCAATGCTATAGGGGGCAGCTGGAATCCTTTGCATATAAAATGTTATAGCCCTCCCTTTAACATTAATCGATTACAATTAACTGGACGGTAGATTTTTTAAAAATATACTGTTTCTGATACCGGCACATGTAAAATCTACAGAGGCTAAGTGGCATCTTAAGAGGCATCCCTCATTCCCACCCCAGGAAATATAAGTTAAGGCCTTCTCCAATTTAAGTGTGCATCTCTGCATACAGGGCTTCGAATACATGATCTGTATTTTGTCAGATGAATATCCTGTTAGCAATAGCCATGGTGATCAATGGGAAGAGTTGAGTAGAAAATCCGCATCTGGATTATGCATATTATATAAATTCAATAAGAAGTTAACTGGCTAATGCAATTAATCAATAACCCTTTTTTCAATCAGATGGCAATCATAAGCATGATGTTTGTAAAAACACAGGAAGGCAAATGACACATGGCTGCTGCTACCTTTGGGTGGTAAGTCATTTTTCATACCTTCTTGTATTATTCTTTTTATTTTTGTGCTTAACACAGACTATTTTTCAACAAAGACATACTCAAATAAAGAGTAGCATTTGTTGAAAACACCTATGTCAGGACATTTTTGATATACATACATATATATAAAAATCATATATACAATATAAATATAGTCACATATTTTAAAAACGTATTTTAGCTCTAAATATGAATACTTCATTTCTCTAGCCTGAGCATACATTGGATAATGGCGGTCATTTAACCAAATTTCCAGTTTTAGATGGACTCCTTAGCAATTGCCATGATTCTTGAAGAACTTATACAAGATAAAGATCTGAGGGGCGGGGGGAACCGCTGGGGAAAATGCAATCTGTCAACTTAGCTGCACTGCAGGCAAGGAGAACTTAAATTGGCGGTGGGCGATTGTGTCTCAGCATTAAGTTGAAGGAGTGTGCAAAGTTGTTGGTGAGCTTGCAACTGTGTGTCTCCTCTCCTAGCGGGAGCAGAAAGGCAAGGAGTAGCAGAAGCAACAGCAGCAACTGGAGCGGTAAAGCTGCACAGCACACACGACGTAGGAAGGAACATGCACTTACTGGTCGACCCTGAAAGACAGAAGCCACAGGCATTAATGGAAGCTAAAACCTGAATCCGAACTGAATCAGGCATTTCCTAGACAATGGAAGCATAAAATAATAAGGGAGTTCTCTTCTCAGGGCAAGCTCAGCCTTTTGGCTGGTTTTGCTGAGCATGCACTGCTTTGTAGGGTATTGAGACAGGTGTGATAAATACCATACCCATCTTTCAAAATGCAACAGCATTCACAGTACACTAAATCGTTATTACTAATATCACTATTTAAAGATTAAAATCTGAAATAATCCCAAAGATGTTCTAAATAATCCCAAAGATGTTCTACTGTTTTAAGTCTTTGGAACTTCAAGATTCTCATGTGAAATTTCACTTACTGAAATCTTGTGAGTTTTGTTTGGGTTTGGGCTGTTTTTTATTTTGTTTTGATATTTTTTTTTGCAGGAGCTGTAGATCTCAAAAATTTACTAAGTCTTTCTTTAATGGATTTAGAGGATAGCTCTGCAGTTGCCCCAAAGTTTTAATTTTAAGTAGAGCTGTGAATTTTGATTAACAACATCATCATCAAATTTACTTTACACAGAAGAACATTGTTAAGGCAATCCAACACAGTCATAATAAAACAATTAAGTTAATTCTTAGTTAAAATGAAAAGCTGAAAGGGTAAGTCAAGAAAATCAAATTTCTCTAGAACACTTGTGGGATCACTCAAAACTACAATAATAGCTCTAACTTAAAAGAGATATCCCATGTCAGGAAATAGATCACAAAATCCAAAAATTCATCAGCATGAATAATCAGCAAAGTCTTTAGAATGTGTCACTGAACTCTGTTGAGCAAAACAAATTTAGAAAACTTTACAAAATGGAAATTTGAAACAACTTCCCCCTCAAATGAAGTACAATTTTTTCATAGCAAAAGAGCAATAAAGGATTTTTTTTTTTTAAAAAAATAGATTTTGAAGAAGGCAGTACCCAACACTAATCTTGATACCTTGATTTGGCCGACACTGACAACTTCTTCACTACCTCTTTTTTGTGGAAGGTTGTTGAGAAGGTGGTAGAGGCTCCCTTATCGGTATTCCTACTATTTAGCATTTGGTGAAGATTCAAATATGGGATAAAAACAACATTAGGCACTTCGGTTGATTATTTTTGTTAGAGTGTAAGTGGGCAAGTGTGTGTGTTTTGGTTCTGATAAGTCTATTTAGCAGCATTAGCAGCGTGTTATTGATCGTTGTATTTTCTGTATCACCTGCAAGAGGTGAAAGTAAGGTTCCAGTTGGTAGTTATTATTAAGAACTCCAGCATTTGGTTATTCCAGTATAAAGGTATGTGGAAGATATCTAGTGGTTGGGGGTAAAGGGTACTTTGCCACCCAAGGTTGTGCCATAAATGCTGTCCAAACTGAGTATGTCAGGGATGAGATGAAACAAACTCAAATTACAACCTTCCAGGACAAAGTTGTTTGGCCAGCATTAGGGCATGTTGTAACACCACTCCTAGAAGTTACTTTGGATGAGTAGTGCTCTCCCTTAAGCAGTTAGTTCATGGACTTGGTGCTCCTCTTGGACTCAGGTTCCTATTCAAGCAGCAGGTCAAACCTGTGCCAGGGAAATCCTTCTCCGGCTGATGCACCAATTATGTTTTCCTCTTGTCCATGATACCCATACCTTAGGGATAGATAGTGACTCCTGCCTTCAGCTGGGCTACTATAAGTAATGTAAGTTACGGTGCTCTTGGAGATGACTCGGCATCAGCAACTGTGCAGAATGGAGTAACCAGAATGCTGGAGGGCCAAGCCCATCTCTGCAAAATAGCACAAATTCTGAGATTGCTGCAAAGGCTCCAAGTAAACATCTGAGTCCAATTCAAAGGGCTAGATATCACCTTTAAAACTCACTATGGTGTAGTTCTGCGTTATATCACGTACAGCCTTACTAGAATTGAATCTGCCACTCTGGTCTGAACATCAAGAGGAGGCCTGCAAACAATTCTTTACCCATGAGAAGTGCATGGGGGTTGGGCTAGGTGACCAACCTTCTCTAGTATATGTGCACTCCCTAGAACATAAGTTTCTCAAGAGGTATGTTCAAGCCCTTCCTACTCACATTCCACAAGACTGTTAAAACTATACTATTCCATTGGGTGTTCAGCTCAAATTATTATGAGGATTTCTTTTGGACACATATTACTGTTTCTATTTGGCTATTACTATTTCTATTTTGATTTCTTTGCTGCCCAGAGTCTTAATTGATTGGGGTGGCTTTATAAATACTGTAAAGAACAAAATAAGCAAACACGTTTCTTCTCTGACTCAATTTGATTAACTGCTATCTCTTCAGCAGATGCAATTTCCCCTTAAAAACCCTGCACATCAGATGCCTTGTAAGCAGGAGTGGGCTGCTGGGGGTTCGCAGGGGGTCGGGAGAACCCCTTGCTAAGAGTCTGCCCAGTTCAGAGAACCCCCAAATCCCACTCCTGGCTGGCCCTGCCTAACCCCCCCCCCCCAAACCCCAGCCCCCCCC
>JANHJO010002412.1:68651-79258 GCA_032468235.1 Pseudoxyrhopus heterurus | reverse complement strand
AGTCACTTAGAGAGGGCTGTAAAGCACTGTGAAGCTGTATATAAGTCTAGATGCTATTATAAGGATTAGCATAAATCCAGCTGCCCAGATTCACTTTATTGTGAATGGGTGGCATAGAATTTAACAAATAAAATAAATAAAATCAATGTTATTCCCCTCATTATTTACCCAAACAATCTGATCTCCTGAATAACGATGTCCTGGACTTTGCCCATTATTAACCTCTATTTGGAGCATGTCTGAAAAATCACTAAAAGAGGATTAGGAGCAACATCTCCATAATGGTAACATCTCCATAATGATTGGTGGAAGGGTGAGGGCTTGTAGAGGTGGACCATTTTACTTACTTGTGTTTACCAAAGAACAGAACTGTTATTATTATCATGAAATTTGGGATGTTACCCCTACATTTTCTTCTGCTTGTTTGGAATCCCAGAGGAGTAGAAACCCTGTCATAAGGGTCCATTATGAGCCACAATAAAAGATGCAGGTTGTATGGGCTGATGAACACATTTTTCTGCTTGGCTCTAAGAAGCATGAGAAGCAGTTGCTGCACCAGTGCAACAATTGCTGCACTGGATGAGAAGTGAAACATCATCTTGGAAAAACAAAGAAAGTCCAGTTGCCTTTTGAAAGAATGACTGAGAATCTCCATAGACACGCACCAGGGCAAAATCGTGCAGTTTAGGAAAAAGTTAGGGGAAAAAAACTCCTTCAAGTTGAGTTCCTGCTGGTTTCTTGGACCCATTTATGTGAGTCATCTTAGCAACAATAAGTGATTTGTCATTGTCTTCTTTGATGTGTCTGGGATTCCCTGAATGTCTCCCATTTAAGTACTAACAAGGCCTGACTCTGCTTAGCTTCTGAGCCCAGAAAAGATTAGCTGAGCGCTGCCATCTTTTGAGAATCCTTCACCAAAATGAGTTACCTCCAATGATCTCTTAAGTATTTGATAGTCAGAAGAACACTGTTTTATTTTATGCATCTGTGCTGGGTCTGACTGAACAAGTTTCTCTATTTCTTCCATTTGGATTGCACATTCATCCAGGTGTCCTTGAATGCTCTGTAGAATAAAATTACATTTTGAATAAGTTGCCATGCAGGATGCTGTTCAAGGAATCATTGCATACTTGAAAACATCACAAGAACCTGTTTGAAAATGCACATTGTTGTATCTCAAAGGGATAGATTCAGAGGATAATCTACAAGTAAAAGTCCTAATCCTGCTAACCTATATTCTTAACTGGAGCTGCAGAAAATGAATAATCTACCAGCAAGACTCTACTCTGCAACATAACCCACTGGAATACATTTGCAATGTGGGGGAGGTTCTATCTTAATTATATCATGCTTTTCCTATATTGTTTGTGTACTTTTTGGTTTGGTTTAACACACTTATTTTAAGATTCTACATCTTATGGGGTCTTGGTTCTTCACCTGTCAAGATAGGATCAGAAACATGAACTGTAGTATCCAGACAGATGGCAACACAGGTGAGGACTAGCAAATGAAACTTATTTTGGAGGAGATGTTTATTCCTTTAATGTATGCCTTACTTTTTCATCCCACCTTTGCCAATTACACTGTTCCTCTTTTCCTTAAGCTTCACAACAAATTCATAATCTTATGAGGTAGATTAATCAGAATGGCTGATTGCTTCAAGAATATCCAAGTAAGCTTTGCCACTGGGAATTTAGGGATGTACACCTATTTTGTTCCAAAATGGAAAAAGTGCTGTGGCATAGAAATGGATATGCTTCCTGTACCAGTTGATGCCTCCTTAGAGGAACCACACCTTTTCCGGCCTCACACTGCAGCCATACAGTTTCAAGATTTTAACATGTGTTCTTGAAACTGTATGGCTGCCATGGGAGCCAAGAAAAGACATTAAGGACTTACAAGTCTCACTGCTTTAAATCTAATGCTCCAAAAATGAAGCTTGGGGCTTTTGTTTGTATGACACACATCACATCCATAGCTGGCTATGCCTGTTGATAATACATTTTGGAAAGGAATTCTTTTGGATGGTTTTTGATGCCACTTACCTCTAGCCTTTGCAGCCTGGCTTCTTTACCCACAAGATCTGGCAGCAGTTCTTTTTCTGCATTTAGCTTGACTCTGAGAGCAGACAGCTGTGTTTGCAGAAGCTTGAAGGATGCATCAAAGTCTTTATGCTGTGATACCAAAGCCTAGCCAGAGAGAAAAAGCTGATTTCATGCCAGTCCTGAGAGCATGAATGCTTTCTGCCAACTCACAACACAGACCTGTGAGTACATCAGAATGAAAATAACAATCTGACTGAAATAAAAACTGAATGATGTATTAATCATTGTAGTTGGTGGTGTATTAATCACTGCACTATTAAATCACAATTCTTCTTCTTACCAGCTGATTTTTTAGAAGAAGCTTACCTGTAACCTGCTTTTCCTCTGGAGTAGCCCTTTGTGCAGGTTTTCTAATTCCTTTGTAGCATCACTAACCTCCTCCAAGAGTACCTTTACTCTCTCCTGTTTGAAAATATTGCCCAAAAAATCTTTTTTCATCTGGACTTTCAGGAGTTGTTCCTTAAGATGGGAGCTTTCAACCAGAAAAATCTACAGAAGAGAATAATTGATTGTTAGGAATTTATGCCAATCATTTTTATTTCCTACTTTTATTTTCCCCAAACAGGAATAATTAGAATAATAATTTTTAAAAAACCCAACTACAACTCAGAAATACTATTTAATAAGTTTATCAGCATGTAATTCACAACAACATATAAATGTATCAGCATAATGTATCTTTACTTACAAATATTAGAACAGTGCAGCAATGATATTCCCTGTAACACCAGATGGAAACTGAAAGTTGGACTATGAAGAAGCAGGTCAGAAAGTGTTGATGCTTTTCAATATTGCTTTTGGAGGATACTATGGCCATCCAAGGGAACAAATAAATGGATAACTGGATCAACCCAGAGTTTTCACTTGAACATAAATGACCAGACTCATATTATTCCCCTTTGAACGTATTATGCAAAGACTATTTCTCTGGAAAAGACTCTCATGCCGGGAAAGTGGAAGGCAGATATGTTACATCTTTTACACTGTCAGTTACAATGACAAAGGGTGTCTCATTTGAAGATCTGAAGAAGAGGTTAAGAACAGATCACTGTGGAAAAAAATCTATTTAGAAAGTAATATCTATATTAACCACATTGATTAGAGACAATGGATTAGACAAGTTCATAAGAGATTGGAAGTAATTTGTGGACTTTCAGAATGTTATGTACAATAACAGACTGCTAATAAAGAGATTTGAAGGCTAGTTTTGTTTCTGGGGTTATCTATTAACTTTCTCTTTTAAGTGAATAGACCGTGGGTCAACTTGATAGATGGACAACAGATCTCCACATCGGTGACATCTTTTTATGCAACCTAGTATTTTTAGTAAGAAATTATAGATGGGGAAATAGTTGTAGACCTGTTATGCAAGGGGGGAGGGAAATTTATCAGATATTTGAGATATATGTTTCAGCTTTAAGTCAGGGTGGACATTTTATGTTGGTTATTAATATTAATGATATAGTTGTTATTTGTCCTACACACATTTTAGTATTGTTTTTTGCTTGGCTGGTTAATATGTAGCTGATATATTTTTTTATTCAGTATTTTAATTTTGGAGATGAATAAAAATTATTAAAAAATAAAAGTAGAAAAAAGTAAAAAAAAAGAAAGTAAAGTCTATGGAGTCACTAAGAGCTGGCACCAATTTGATGGCAATTAATCTCAACATAAAATTAAAAAAATATACCAGGATATAAAACTGCACAAAACTATACAGATGGCATTGAGGAAAGTTCCTAAATCTCCTATAAAATGGGGAAAGGGGAAGATCAGTGGATGTAACTGGAGAAAGCATTTTACAACTATAGTTCTGCTATTAAAAAAAGCCTTATCTTTTTTCAGATGAACCAGAGCTTTGGATTCAGAATTCAGAGCTTTATATTTGAGAGAATGGTCTTAGCTATGTAAGGCTTCAAATAATCTCCTACAACTGTTTTCCAACCACATTCTAAGGAAATCTTGGTTTCCTGGTGAGCTCGTGAGGATCCGCAGAGTTCCAGGAGGTTCCAGAACATTGACATTTCAAGTTAGGGAGAAATAAAAAAGAAATTTCAAAGTGGGCAGGAGGACAAAGTAGAGGAATTGACTTGGTCCAACTGTTAACAGGCGAGAGTTAACATTTGGCAGCAAAGGGGGATTTAGGGCGAATGCATGTTGAACTTTTTCCGCTATGCATTATTCTAATATATTCTGATCCAGGCTAGAGATACACTATGATGTTTTTGCGGAGTACAGAAAGACAGACAAACACACACAAGTGTGTATGAGCGGACTCTCTCTGTGTGTGTGTGTGTATATATATATACACATATATATATACCTCCATGCTTATGTCTATATACGTATACTGTATCCTATGCATATATTTACATTGACACTGACATATATACATATTTCCGACATGCCATCATTCAGTCTCTAGTGAGATGAATAAATAAATGATATAAGAGATAAAGTATACCAATAGGAGTTGTTTGATTTCCAGAACCTTGCATTACTTCTACGTCTTTATCCTTTTCTTCAACTGTTTATTCCAATGTACAATGCTAAATTGTTAAACTTGCCAAAGATTATTATGATGAAGGTTAAATTAGCCAGGCATTCAAATATTTACTGATATTTACTTACTGATCACTATTTGACCAGGATGAGGAAAAATGATGCACATGAATGTTCACAATTTACATGACATTGTGAAGGTTGTTGTATAGGCTAAAAATGTTTCCAATAGTAATACAGAATAGTCTGAAATTCTTAGAAGATTACTGTGTTGTTTTATGTGTTGGTTTCTGAACACATTGATTTTAAGATTCCAAATGTTATAAAGTTGTCACCTCAATCTGACGCAGGAATGCATCTGTCAATGCAGGATCAGAAACATGGACTGTGGTGTCCAGGAGTCGCTGAGCTGATGGTTTCCACAGCTGAAACTCCCTCAGGGGGTTTTGGAAGCGCTGCCTCAACTCTGTTTCAACCTCTGTGCTCAATTTAAATATTTTCCCCTTCAGACTGCAAAAACAAATTAACAAAATTATGAAGTTTTATTAATGAAGAAGGGAGAAGTCAATCCCAAGTTGGACTGAAAGGGACGAAAAGTCTGCCCACGTAATATGCTTTCTTAACACAAAGCAGCTCTGTTTCTGCTTCCTATATCTCCTGGCTTCTTCTTTCCACAGCTGCCTTTGCCAATCAGATAATCCACAAAACCGTTTTTAGATGCCCAGATGCATTTTCTTTGCACCTGCTGCAGGGAATTACAAGAAGCTAGCTGTGCAGCTTGGATTCCCCAATAGCCTCTTAAGGATCAACCTTAAGATCCACATGTCCACCATCTATTACAGGCCTAAAGCAGAAAGACAACTGAGACACTAAAGGGGGAAATTAACTACCAAAATATGGATTTTTCCCTTAACAATGAAGATCATAGTGCTTTTGGTGATATTTATTTGTGTGATTTTGTATTACCTTAATTACTGAGATGGCCTAAGGTATTTACAATTCAAGACATACAACACTGAAATCTAGCTTTATATTAAGCCATATAGTCATAATATTAACATTATCTAATTTATTTACAAATAACAATTAACAAGAAATATGTACACTAAGTATCAAGGGAATCCAATTTAGCAGTATTCTCCATTCTGGGACCCCCTAGTTAGTTACAGTAGGCTGGCAGAGTGCATCATCTTGTCTGCATCTGAACTAACTCATTTAGTGGGTTACTGAAATAATATTGAATCATACACTCACCAATGAGATGGGTGTACATAATAAGGCAGGTGATCAAGGTTAAAACTTAGCAGCTGGAACAAGACGTGCAGCCACAAGGTTTATTGTAGAATAGCCCCTTTCCATAGATTATATTGTCTGCATGTACAAAATATTGGACTTAAAGTATGAGGTTGGGATGATAGATCTTTTTATTTCCCCATTCTACTCTTAAAAAGGGGCAGCCATGAAGCAGAAAGTTCACTCTGATTTGACAGAGTTAACAAATGTATTTTGTGGCTTCTCCTCCAGCTAATTTTAGTAGCACTGTCAAAATAATCTCTTTAGAACGAACTAGCCATATCTGAATATGTGTGGTGTAAAATGTAGTTATGGACATGGTTCAATTCTGAAAAGCACAGTTTTGGCTACTGTTTAAAAAATTCTTTAGTGATTTTATATTAAGAAGTTATTTACAGTTTGGCTCTGAGCATACCTGGTAACAGTATTCTGTGTGGACTCTGACAGGATGTTAAAATCTGTTTGTGTATTAGTTCAAAAAATACTGGTTTACGTTTAAATCTGAGCAAAATTAATCCTCCCTGCAGGTGTCTGGCTCCTTCTATCCACTAACTGAAAAAGAAAAACTTGTTTTTACTTGCTGAAAATTCCAACCTGCTTGTGTCTCTGGCTCACAACCTGAGGCACAGCTTATTTCTAATTTCATTCTCCAGCTTGAAGGGACCTGGCAGGCAGTAATGGCCAATACACAGGTTCTTAGAAAATAAACATGAAGGTTTCCTTAGGAAACATATTTTGTTTTCAGTTAAACAAAACAATAGAAAAGGAATTATTCCACTTGGCATGCCATAATGCTCTTGTGATAGTAGTTATCCTGTGAGGACAGTTTATGTTTAACATAATTTTGGAAGAGCACAAGTCCTTTGATCACTACCTTCACCATTGTTTCTTCTGTCTCTTCACAATCCTTAGTGAGATTATCATTTCCTACAAATGAAACAATGCTCTTTGGAAGATGATACCAACGACCTGTCATTTCTATTGCGGCAAATGTTCAAACTTTCCATTCTTACTTTTCCTCATTGGCAAGAATCCCAGGCTTGCTTCCTTAACTCTGAATTCATGTTTCTCTTGCAGTAACTAATTTCATTAACAGAAAATCTTTTTAGCTTGCCAAAACAGTCTATGCTTGTCACAAGAAAGCCAGTTTTTAGATACAAGCAAACATTTGTCTGTGCCTTAACCAGCTGCTGACCACCTTTTTCCCAATCTGAAAAAAGATTATGCAGATAATTTCCTGACTGTACTTAGCATGGAAGCAAAAATATTTTAGTAAAGCTAGAAGCGGGAGGGGGGAATATGTCTATCCAGAAAAACATGCAAGGGAAAAAATCAGCGGAGAACACATGGAGAAAAGCCTTTTTATCAATTTGCTACCTGCATAACATTTGGCTCTAGGAAAGTAACGTTAACACCTCTGATAATATGAACATGTACTGTATACACAAATGCAAGATAACACACAATAAGGTAATTATACAGCATGAGCCAGTGATTCAATTATTTTGCTCCATTCAAAGAATCCTCCCATGTCCAGACTTCCAAAAAGCAGGAGGGAAAGTAGCATGCAAAGTTAACTAGAATGATTTTTCCTTTCCTTTTCCTTTCCTCTCTCTTCATTGTCCCTTATATCATTCATAACAAGACAGCAGTGCAAAAAGCAGATATAGTAAGTACAGTATTTCTTACATTTCTCAGAAGATTATTCAAGATAACTCAGTATTATCAATCCTAAGTAGTTTTCTAGTTTTCTGACTAGTTTTCTGACCACTTTTCTAGTTGGGCAGAGTTTCATTTTGGAAACGTAGTTGTACAACTATAGCTTTTTCTAATCAAAAGCTATTGGTAAGGAAAAGCTACAAAATCAACTCATGAGTAAGATCTCAAAGCTGAAATAAATCAACATTGTGTCCATGTCAAATCATGGATGGGACCAGGCACCATTTCAGGAAAAAGTCATAATGCTACAGTACAGCTTCTGATGCAGAGAACTTGGATTCAATACCTGGTCTCTACAGGTAGAACTGAGAAAATTTTAGTCTGAAATTCTGGTGAGTTACTACCAGTCAGTAGAGGATACAGAACTAGATAACCAAAGAACTAATTCCGTAAAAAGCATTTTTGTACGTTCACAGATCATCCTGAATTACCAATGTCACTATCTGCCAAAAAAAGTCAGAAAGCTCATCCTAGGAATATGGATAGCAAATGTATCTAGATGACACAACAGCATAAACCACATTATATGCGTCTTTCCAAAAAGTTAGACTATTTTCAGTCTTAAGATTTTTTTTAAAGAGCTGCAATGTAATGATAAAGGAACAGATTTAATTTTTAGGAGGATGTGAAAAAGACATTTATTTGAACAGCTAGATGAGATGGGTATTTTGAAAGCAGATGCAGGATTCCTTATATTTCATCTGCCCAAATTCCTTTCCTGACAGGATTACTATGGAGTGATTACACTGAAAAATACCCCGTTATTTTCTATTCATACACATACTTTGGTGCCTACATTCTACCTATTACAATGGGTGTTATTTCATAATGTTCCATCTGGAAACTGAGAGCCACTTAAAATGAGCAACTTATCACCAGGGCTGGGAGATCTTTGACAGGCCTCTACAAATCTCTCTTTCCTGTGATGTGGGGAAAAAAATCCCAATCTGGATGGCAACCAACTACACTTGAGCCAGAGTTCCACAATGGTATGTCCATATTGGGACTGAAGAATCCAGGTTTAAATCCCCACCCAACCACAAGTGAACTTGAGCCAATTATTATCTTTCAGCCTGTCTCCACAGCATTTATGAGACTAACTATTGCAAGAAGTGAGGGAAACATATAAAAGGCACCCAGAGCTTTGAGAAGGAAAAAAAAAGGGCAAATCTCATTTCAAATAAGCCTTAAGACCAGTGAAGATCAAGAGATGTAATTTGCCATTGCCTCCTTTCAGATCTATATTTCTTAATTTTGAAAGAAGCTATCTATATCAGTCCTTTCATTGAAATGTATTTTTGGAGCTATCTAATCCCCTGATGTCATTTATTCTGAATTGTGCCACTTCCTTCAGCAAAATACCTTTGATGTTCTCGTATGGCATGGATCACACTCTCAGAAAGAGGCTGCAAGTCTTGTGAAAATTTGAACAACTCCTTCAGTTGAATCTTCAGTTTCTCAGCCTTTGGTTCTTCTGCTGTAAGGTTTGCCTTTGTTGCCTTAAAAACAAAATTATTGTCAAGAAATATTGACATACATAGCTGTGTTTGTTTTTTAACTTGCATACAATCTACGGTTAAATTCAAACTCCAAACATCTTATAAAAACATAGCCACAATATAGCATAAATATATATTTCACAATAAAAGCAAATTTACAGTGGCAACTTCTCCCTTCCTAATGCTTCATAAAAATCATAGAAGATTAAAAATATTCTGAAACCTCAACTGAAAAAAACTTAGCAGCTTGTGATGAAAGTTTAAGAGGAAACAAACAATGGTGTCTGTCATTATTTCATAAATTAGCTACAGGTAAAAATGACTTATTTCCACCAACATTTATACAAAATTTAGGAAACAAGAAAAAAGATCTAGGATTGCCTCATGATATCAGTTTCTTAGTGGGAATAGAACAAAGGATGCCTGTTCCAATGACATGGAACATCCTGGATAAGGGCACAATTCATTGGGACCCATTAAAATGTTGCCATGAAGATGTCTCAGCCATTTATTTTAATGTAATTGCATCTGCATAGACGAGCAAGGTTTAATTTCATTATAATTTCATTATGTGACCATCTGCCTTTGTTCCCAGTTGGTTACTGACCAATAAATACTCACCATGTATTCTCTCCATAGAGAAATTAAATCCTCATCACTTCTCACAATATCATCCTTTTCAAAGTGGTTTCCTAGTCTTTGCAGCCTTTTACGGAATTCTTGAACATCAGTTTCGAGCATCCTGGCCTGGGTGTGGTAGGTATTTTCGGACTGAAGGCTCTTCAGCAGTTTCTCCTCTTCCTCTACACTCACTAGCTTTATATTTTCCAGGAGTTTTTTCAGCTCCTCAAGCTCAGCCTTCATCTTTTCTGCCCCCAGGGGAGAGGTGTTTTGCATCACATCTACAGACTGTGCTTCCAGATGTTTCAATTTCTTTTCTCCACTCCTTACATCTTTTGTAATGTCCTGCAGGAGAAAAGAGTTGCAAAGCAAGTGATTCCCAATCTAACATGTAGAAAATACGGCTACTGAGGCAGCACAAATCCACTATGCATTGCTGCCTATGGACATAAGAAAAGGCCAGCATGCCTTGTGCCTAGTTACCCAAATTCTTTTGAATGGTCATCATGCCAGGAATGTCATAACTATGAATCCACCAGACCCAGGTTGGATCAGGCAAAAGGGGTTCTTGGATTTATGTCACATCTCTGTTGGGGAACAATGGTATGCATCTTCTCCCCTTACCAGTTCAGCGTGCCTGACCATTTCTGATATTATTACATACTAGCTGATGACCCGGCATTGCCCGGGCATTTATTGCTGACGTTGTTGTTCCTCTTTTTCATGTTCTTATCCCTACTCTTCCTTATCTTCTTCCCCCTCCTCTTCATCTTCTTCATACTACTGCTCTTCCTCCTTGTCTTTTTCCCCCTTCTCCCCCTGTTTATCATCTTCTTCCCCCTCCTTCCCCTCGTCCTCCTTCTCTTCA
>JANHJO010002412.1:53870-68398 GCA_032468235.1 Pseudoxyrhopus heterurus | reverse complement strand
GTGTGGCAAAAATCACGAACTTTGGGGAAGAATTGTGAGTTTGTATAGAGCACAAACAAACTAACTCGCAGACGGACCTCTGCTTTATATATATAGATTTGTATGGTACTATCATCTTCAAAAAATGGAGCACCTCTAAATGCTTGGTCCATTCATCAAAACAAGATATAACTTAAAATAAAAATATCTAGAGGTCACATAAAATCCCTGACTGCTAGCAACTGAGCAGGACTTAGGATATTATGTTTGACCATATTTATTACATTACCTTGGGAAAGTTGCCATTTCTGTCAGCTATTGTATGGATTCAAAAATAAAGAATTCTTTTTGCCAAGTCCTAAGTCCTGCTCAATTAGTACCATACAAATGTGTAATAATATCAGAAATGGTCAGGCACGAACTGGTAAGGGAGAAGATGCACACCATTGTTCCCCAACAGAGATGTGACATAAATCCAAGAACCCCTTTTGGGGGTTCCATATGTACAATGGTTCCACTCAATACATATAATCCAGGAACTGGACTGATCACCAAACATTGTTCAACACATGTGCTTGTCACCAGTGTACACAAAACACACATGTGTGCATTAAGCTTGCAGATCCCACCAGCCATGTTGGCTTCTAGTCTTCCTGGGTTAGCATCCCTAACATATAGTTTGGTTTTCTCCTCCTCTTTGCATTTTTACAAGAAACTCTGTATTAAATTTCATATAAAGAAGCAAATTTATATATCTCAAAGACTGGTTTAACTGCTTTGACACCACACTCTGCTCTTAAAAATCATTTTGTCCAACAACTTATGGGAAAATGATGGGCATGTTTCAAGGAAATTAAACAAGTCAAGATGTTGGTTACAACTGCAAAATTGAAGTCATCTTGATTTTTTTTTAAAAAGGTTCCTCCATAAAAGTTCCTGGAAACTTAAAAAACAGAACTCCATCTTAGCAAAACAACACCTTCACAGAAATAACTTCAGCAATCAAATACCTGTAATGCTTTAATTCTATTTTCTGTGGACAGCTTTGATTCTTGATTGAGGCAGCAGTTTAATCTTTCTGTTAGCTGAGTCAGCCATAGCCGAAACTGGTCAACGTTGGTCTTATATAGCTTGTGCTCGGTTGTTATCTTTTCAAGGAACATCACTCTTCTCTGAAACAAGAGAAATATCCCAAAGGGAAAGATTTTTTTTATATAAACTGAGAGCATAAATAATTCTTCTCCTCATATGTCATTTGGTTGTTCTTAGGAATTTGAAACAGTTATCCCAGGTCCAAGTGAACTGTAATTCTTTAGCATTTAATTAAGTAAATACAATATTTTAAAAACCTTCATTTCTTTTTCAAGAAAGGAAGGATAGTGCAGGAAGAAAGATTTAGTAAGCCAGCTTCTCATTAAGTGACAGCATTTCAAATATTGTATTGAAAATAAAAATACTTTTAGGAAATAATACAGAAAACATTAAGAAAAAATACACAGTTCAATATGTATTATTTCTGTAGGTTTTTCAATGTAATGTTCCACTAGAGGGCCCATGTGGGTTATTCAATTTTTTAATCCCCACACCCTTTTGTGGGAAAATATAAAGGAAATTATACAGGCAGTTCCCTCAGGGTAAATGTGCAAATATGCAAACCAGTATTAGTGTAGTTCCATGGTTAGCGAATACTCCTCATTAATTGGATAATTTTCTGCAAAAGGGAAGAGGGAAGGTTTCTGGATGACAGCAAGGACCTACCAAATATCCAGCAGCCTGTTTTCTACACTGGCAACTTACTGACAAGCCAATAAGACAATAATTCTCCTCCAATGTTTTCCAGCTATACTGCTGTGGAATATGGAAGTTCCATTCAGACTTCAATATTAGCAAAACTACAAGCAGAGATAGATTTAAATTTTTCTGAATTACTCTCTTCTCTTTATAATAGTATTACAACCAGAAGACAACTGCAGACAGGGGTGTTCATGGGAAGTGTAAAAAAATCAAGAAGGTAGCCACAATTGTATAAGAGCCTTGGTGGTGCAGAGGTTAAGAGCATACTTAGCAGTACTTAGTAATTAGTACATAGCTGACATCTGCCTGCAATTTAGCAGTTCGAATTTCACCAGGCTCAAGGTCGACTCAGCCTTCCATCCTTCCGAGGTAGGTAAAATGAGGACCCAGATTGTTGGGGGCAATATGAAAGACATGCTTACTTCTGTAAACTGCTTAGGGATGGCTGTAAAGCCCTGATAAGCAGTATATAAATACAAACAAACAAACAAACAAATATGTGAAGCCACAATTTTGATTTTTCTGACACTCTCCTGTGAATCAACCAATGGCTTGTGACTGCAATTGGAATAAAACTTGTTCTGCCATGTGTTAGATAAACATGCTCTTTCCGAAATCTGCTATTAGGCTCTGGAGAGAGAGCCTTTCACAGGTAGGAATGGCTCTCCCCTTCCCACCTCAGACCATTTTGTGGGGTGGGAGGACATTTTCACTGCAACTGATAGGAGAAAAAACAGTCGAGAACTTCTCCTTCTCACAACAAAGGTCCTAATCCTGGAGAAGGGATTTCACAGAGTCCTCTGGAGTTTGGGATGGCTCATAAATTCAAACAAACAAACAGCAATGGCTGTTTAAAATTTTGCACTGCTAACCTGAGAAGGAAGTTATGTCCATTTTGACCTTCCGACATGGGCAACTAATTCACATTGTTCACACACATACATAGACAGATAGACAGAGACAGACAGACAGACAGACACACACACACACACACACACACATACATCATCATGCAATGCAGGATCCCTGCAAGTGACAGACTAACCATCTATTAGCAGAGTTGAAAAGCAAAAAGAAAAAGGAATTATTTGCCAAAGGAAGAAGAGTATATGATTATTTACAATGCTATCAAGGTTTTCTTTGCAACTAAAACATATTTTAGGGTATCTCTAAGCTGTAATTGGTACAAATAGATAGAAAGGGCTGTTTGGTAAAAAACGCTATGCATTTTAACAGAAAAAAAACCTGCTTGTGATTTGCTCTTTTTCTATTTATTTGTTTCAAACATTTTCCTCCTTCCTCCCCTTTCTTTCTAGTGTATCTCTTTGTTTATAAGGATAATTTACATACCTTTCAAGAATCAGAAAAAAAATAAGGTACAAAAATAAAATGTTAGCAAGGTTAATTTAAAGCCAAGAAACTACATTTTGGTGTCTCTTACCACTCCATTATGAAAATGGAGTGTTTTGGAAATGCAATGAATCATTGGTTAGAAAAACAGGGACTATGATATTTTTCACAGGAACCACCTCAAATACTGCTCTACAGAAAAGGTTATTATGAACCATAAATTCAAATTAACGTATCACAAAGAATGATTTGTGCCTTGTGTATCAGGAACACAACTTTCTTTGGAACACAATGTACAATAAGAGCCTTAAAAAAACCCAAAGAGTTCTGTAACTGTTCTTCAAGTGTAACCAATGCAACAATCAGGCAAAAAATAAATTTGCTAGCAAATGAATATTTTTTTTCCAGTCATGGTTGCCTCCTCTTAACTGCATGCATTTCAAAACATGCAGATTATAATGGTTCTTCTCATTAGTTGCTTTCATATTTGGGCCAGAATTGTAGCGGTAACTTTATTATGTCCATTATATAAAATATGAAAGACATTTCATATAAATGTCTCTATGACTCAAAGATTTAGGGGATTATGTGATTGGGAGGAAGGTTTAAAATTAAACCCAACACAGATGTGGTATCCCAATTTGATTTGGAAGCTTTAGAAGTTATTTGGAAGGATGAGCAAGAGGCTGAGCAGTATATAAATTATTCCTGTGTCTAAGTTCACTCTGAAATGTGAAAATAAACAGATGAGACAAACCAATAATGAGATTCATAATAGTATGACATCATGTATTCAGATACTGCAGAATGTTTAGACTGTTCTTGAACTTCGAGAGATGTTGGGGTAGAATTTTCTACTCACAATTATGAATAATCTTACCCATTCATTAAGTGGTAAGTAAAAAAGATTTTCTTCCACCCTACTAATAAAGAATATTTTTACTGTTCTGCCTCTATTCTTCTCAGTTTTGCCAACTATACTATGAAACATTTCTAAATTAGTAGATAACTTTTGCCCTAAGCCTTTCATTTGGATCTTGTTCCAAATGAAAGGCTTAGGGCAAAAGCTTTCTATTAATTTATAATGTGTCTAAATATTGAAATACCATTGATATTCCAACTAAAGATAGAATGAAAGGCTGTCTTTAATAATTATTTATACAGTATTATTTTAATAATAAATGGTAACCCAAGATTTTAGGCTATGCATAGCTGAAGACGGAATGAGAAGAGAGGTGGAACAAAGATATGGAAATATTTCAGTAAAATAATTGACAAAACTGAATAGAGGCAGAACAGTGAAAATACTTTTTTATTAGTAGGGTGGAAGAATGCATGTTACTCCAAGCTGGTAATCAATTTGCTTGCCTCAACCCACTGACTGATTTATGTGGCTCAGTTTAATCTATATCTATAAAACAGAAGTGTGGGTGTATTGGTTTGTGGATATGTGCCGAATAGGGTCTTCCATGCCTGCATCAATCTGGCCCAAACTTGCCAGGCACATACCTTGCACTCTGGAGACAAGCACTGGGGGGGGGTCATTAATGCCATTGGGGGTTCTTTGCCCCCGAAAAAGGGTGCCAAAGTGGACAACCCCCACCAGCATTATACTGCGCATGTACAGGAACCAGTGGAAAAACGGCTGCTGCGCATGTGCAGGGGCCAGCGGTGGAGGTGGTGGCATCCACAAGAAGACTGCACCGGAAGAAGACTCCATCGCGGCCAGTGGGGATAGAGAAGAGGCAACTGGGAGCAACTGGAGAGTGGCAACGGGGGAAGGAGCACTGGGGGGTGAATGCCAACACTGAAAACGGCTGCCTGCCACTGATGATGGGGGAGGGAGCGCTGGGGCCAGCTACAGCTCTGCGACGAGTACACCCGGGTGAAGCTGGGTACCAAGCTAGTGTATAAATATCTTTATGATTTGTAAATTATGTGTGAACCTGGGCACTGTAGCTTATTCAACCATCAGGGCCCAAGAGAAGCATGATAAATCATATGATCTCTGCCAACATCTGCAACTCCCAATCAAAACAAAAATGAATTTGCTCATCTGTACAGCTGTGAGGCAAATTAAATATAGGGGACCGGAGCAGAGGACACCTACTGCAACATCTATTTTGCTCTTCTATTTGGTCTTCACTCTGAATTTTTCTCACCTCTGCTTCATTCTTGATTCCTTCATATTCCTCCTTCATCTTTTCTCTGGCATCTTCATCAACACTTGTATCTCCAATCCGGTTATACAGAGATATGGCTTCCTCTAGTAGCCGATCCAGCAAAGATGACCGATTCTGAACATCTTTCAGTAGGACCTGAGCATGGCTAAGCTGCCACTGCTTCTCTTTTAAGCCAAGCTGCAACTCTATGTCAGGTTCCAACGTCACCTTCATGTTGTGAAGCCAGGTGTAAAATTCATCCTGGGCCTTCAGGTATTCACTCCAATGCAACCACACCCACTCAATGCGGCTGTTGGAACAAAAAAGACAGTTAGGTACATTAATTCTGCCTTCTCTAACATTAAAGAGAACCATCTCCAGATAATATGACCAGTACTGCTACATTATTACATCATCTCCAGATAGTATGACCAGTAGCAGGTGATAGTTTGTATCCAGAGAGCACTAAACTAGATCAAGGGTCTCCATCCTTGTCAACTTTAAGCCTGACGGACTTCAACTCCCAGAATTCCCCAGCCGGCTAGGGAATTCTGGGAGTTGGAAGTCCGCCAGGCTTAAAGATGACAAGGTTGGAGACCCCTGAACTAGATAGTCTACAAAATATAAATGGTACTTGCCAATAAATTCCAACATCAAAATACGGCATTCGTTTAAGGCAGTGGCCCCCAAAGTTTTGGGCACCAGGGACCAGTTCCATGGAGAAAGATTCTTCTATGGACTGGAGGGGGACATAGTTTTGCATGCTGCCTGCATCCTATGGATGGGGCTTCACTTGTTTGCATGGACCAGTTGCTGCCATGCTACGGACCAGTGCCAGTCCACAGCCCTCAACCTGTTCCATGTAAATGCTGCCATGATGGTTGCTTTCCAGTTCCAGCAGATGTACTTTCCCCTCATATTACTGTTCTTTCAACTTTTTAAAGAAGTTCTGAATGAGCTTAGCTTTCACCATCACATTATCCATGATATAATGCTGTGCAAAGAAGCCTTGAAGAATTCTTGGGCATCTTCTTCCTTTGCTACTTGTTTACTTCTTTCCTTTCTGATGAGCTATAATTTTGGAATTGGGAACATATGATTTGTTGTTCCTGCGCCTATCAAAGTTAAAGGCATTCATAGCAAACTAAGAGTTGACATGCTTTGCATGGAGAAGAACCTTGGACCATTCCTTGGTATCTCAGTAGTACTGGGAAATTTACTGCCTGAAATCCCTACAGAAATGTGGCTAATAATAAAACATATAGAACATATTACAAAATAAATAAGAATATAGTCTATAAAATCACAAATATTTATTCAAATTAATTTCATAAAGTCATAATAAATACTGCAATACATTTCCCAGACACATCCCCCACCTCCTCCTCCTTTTTTACCACTTCAGGTGTCAAGGGAGATACAAAGTTCTGGTTTTTGCACTTCTGGTGGCCTCAACCATTGTTAATTGATGTTGCTGTATATGGAATCCCAAGATATCCTCCCCAGGTCAGCACACCACTTTCTTTGCTGTGTTTATATGTAATTATCACATCCTTAATTACCAAATTCCTGCTTGAATAGCCATTTTTTTTTTACAATTTTCTACATACTGGTAATGTCAAGATTGGCCTAATGCACCCAATGGTTCTTTGTATTCTTATCATATATTTATTCCCACTGCAATTATCACAGTTTACCTTCTTCCATCATACAGAATGGTATATAAAAAAAGTATAGGCATCCCCATTTGCTAAATGAAAACCAGAAGGATGCCATGCAGGGATGGGTTTCAACTGGTCTAACAACCGGTTCACTGCACGCCTGTGTTCCATTCGAAACTATGACGAATACTGACCTTTTCTTGCAGCCGCTCTGCCGAAAAACAGCTGAGGCGTGGCAATCCGCACTGCCCCGCCAATCAGCTAAGCTTGAAAAGCAGGAAATAAAGGTCAGAATAGTGTTCATGTGGGCGGGAGGGCCCAAATCGTCGCTGACTCATTGGCGACTGAACCAGTTCACCCGGCCGGCCAGACTGGAAGAACCAGATCGCCTGAACTGGGCCGAACCAGTAAATACCCATCTCTGATGCCATGGTGTCAAATTCTCCCTTTATGTTGTATTTATCTCTTTTTCAAGGAAACCTAGGCCCATGATTTGGGTGTCTGAAAACAGGTATTTGGACCATTTGAAATGATCTAAACTGATTTATTATGCTGTGACATTATCTCTGGATAAATCTCTAAGGATTAGATTTCATTTGCCATGACTACTTGCTACCTATCTAGCTTCACCTAGTTAGAGCAGATACATTTTTTTCATGGGCAAACTAGAAAACCAACCAGAATCTTCAGAAAGTGGTGACAAAGGTAGACAAAATTGTCATTTTCTGTCTGGCTTAAGGGTTTTCTGCTCAGAAAACTCTTAAAAGACATTGGTGGGAGACTTAATTGGGGGCACCTGGGAATCTTACCTGTGACAATGAGTAATGTATATGGCTGTTTCTTCCCACATGGCTTTAACATCCTTTAGCCTGGATAATATTTCATGCTTTTGCTCCTCACTGATACATTGAAGCAGAGCATCAGCCTTCATTAGGACCAGGTCCATTTTCAACCGGCCTTCAGGTTCCAATGCACAGATTTTCTGTTAGGAAGAATTGTACACGGAAATTAAAACATAAAATTATGTAAACAGAAGGAAATGCACTGAGTGAGTAAATGGGAAGGAAGAAAATGGATAAAGGAGGCTTTCTCATAACAGGCTTAATTCAATCTTCTCATCCTGTGCTTTAAAATAATTCATGCACAGGGATATTTTAACTAACATAATTTAATATAAATTGTATGCGTGTCTGTATTATATGTCATCGTTTCCCAGTAAATAAAGCTGGGTTAGGATTATGCTATTAGGGGCACATTTTAACTGAAAGTCACATCAATTGATTTAATTAAGTTAATGAAGTGCAAATTAATCTTCTAGCAAGGAGGATGTATAAGCAGAATTAGACCTCCATGTTTATAGTGCAATTTTGTGCGTTTTGCTCTGAAAAATACCGGACAGGGGCCAAAGAGCTATTAGGATAGATGCATGTATGTATGTCAAGGAAAGTGTGTGTGTGTGTGTGTGTGTGTGTGTGTGTGTGTAGTCTATTCAGATTAGATGATACTGCTGAGATTATTTATTTTGAAATAGTTATTTTTTTCTTTTCTCTACCTGCTTCCCCCCCCCCCCACTTTTGGAACTGCTTTTGTGATCTTGAAAGCAGATGCAACCTTATTTTTAGCTTATTTTCAGATGCAACCTTATTTCTGTAATACCAAGCCTGTACACCTAACAATCAATTATCATTCTAAAGCCATTCAACAGATTTCCATAGTTGGTGGTTGACAGGTGAACATTGTGTTGCCTTTAGGTGTTTTATCTGCTAAAGGTCTTTTTTTTTTAAAAAATATTATTTTGTTGACACTGGGAATTCCCTTGCAAGGGTTGATTGACAGTATAGTAAGATTTGGAGAGGTATGGTGGATAATGTTGCTGTAAACTAATTTTAGTAGGGTTTTCTTTTTCTTACCTCCTGCCTTACGTTTTTGATTTTTACTTTCTTCCTCCTTTCCCACACTCTTTTCTGCACTTTTCTGTTGCTAATTGCAAGATATAATAGCCCGATGGGTATGAGGTTTCCCTGTGTTTATGCCCACTTTCCTCTTGTGAATGGATGAATGCTACATTAGTTCCAGGAGAATCCACACTTGGAGAATGAATTGTATAGTATATAGGAGACATTTGCCAAATTCTATTTATCTCCAATATATCTTATTCTTATTTATATATTGTGGGCTATTTGAAAGGGAATTATATAACCAACTACTTGGGTGAAAAAATGAATAACAGTAGATTAAATTAAAGTCCCATCAATAAAAATTGTATCTCATCCAGCCTTTAGGCACATTAGGTTTATCCACTTGTCTGCAATGGCTCTGGAGCAGCACCCAGTGTGGGGCACCAGGGACATCCAGAGAGGTAGCTCAAAAGGATGGTGGCCGCAATCATGTGATAGCAATAGCAATAGCACTTAGACTTATATACCACTTCATAGTGCTTTGCAGCCCTCTCTAAGAGTCAGCATGTTGCCCCCAACAATTTTGGGTCCTCATTTTACCCACCTTGGAAGGATGGAAGACTGAGTCAACCTTGAGCCTGGTGGGATTTGAACTGTCAAATTTGCAGGCAGCTGACAGTCGGAAAAATTAGCCTGCAATACTGCACTCTAACCACTGCGCCACCAAGGCTCTTGATCAAAGCCATGCCCATTTTTAAATAGATCACATACACAACACAGGACTTGACAGCATAGTCATGGCTGCCATCTTGATGTTTTTGACATTTCCTTACAAGCTCCAGGGGAGCACAGCTCCTTTAGTTGAAAGGGGGATGGAACATGTTGCCCTTCATCTATTCATGAATTATAATTCCTAGCTGCCCAAACAGGCATAATCACAGATGACTATGCCTAGGAAAGTGAACACTAGGAAAGTGTAGTTAGCAACATTTGGAGAAATACTACTGACTTACTTAGTGGCCTTTAATAAATACAATAAAATTTAAAACTTTCCTTCTTTCAATTATATCTCTGAAAAGAGTGCTGAATATAGTTCTACTCACATAATTCCCCTTCTAGATGACCAGAGGGCACAATTTTAGGAAAGGCATTTGGGGAATTTAAAATAGCCTGACTCCACAACTCCATATCATTTATGATTGCCTAAAATGTATCAAATTATAATTGACGGCTCTGTAGATGTGCCATGTTTCTGCATGCTGATTCACAAATCCTAATGCACGTGGAAAAAAATCCACACCCATTAATGCCTACAGTGCAGTGCAACTTGCGAGCTTAATTTTTATCCAAAGTTGCAGTGTTAAGAAGAGGCTTTGGAAATAGTTGGTATATCAAGACATCATTTCACAAGTGATTATGTAATGACATTATGATGTTTGACACAAGTACATAAGCTGCGTCACTTGCACAATGTTGTAAGTATAGGCATGACATTATTTGTCCCTCTCTTGTATCTCCTCTGTCAATATTCATGATAATGGATATTAGTCAGGAAGTTTCCCCACTACCTTTAAGACTAAAGTCAAGGAGAGCAGTTATGGGAAGAGACTAGTTTGAATATATTTTATTTATTCATCATATTTATATACCCGCTCATCTCACAAGCGACTCTATAAAAAATCCAGCTTAGATTTTTTTTTTTTTTAAAAAAGAGATTTGTTTTTAATAGGAAACGGCAAAAAACAGGTAACATTAGCCAGAATAATTTAATTATAGCAATAAATACAAATTAGCATTAAATGTATAATAATTTTAAGTTAAATTACAGAAAAGTATAGAGCATGGTCCTCATGATCTTATAATCCTGGGTTGTACTAGAAGTTCTCACAGCAGGGGCTTTGTGAATGCTATAATGGCAATTTATTTGACTAAAAGATTCATGCCTGTCAATGAATTATGATAGCTAAATGCAATCTCCATAGACTTCAATAGCATAAGATAGTCCTTGACTTACAAAAGTTCATTTAGTGACTGTCCGAAGTTACAATGCCACTGAAAAAAGTGACTTATGACTATGTTTCACACTTATGACCACTGCAGCATCTCAATGGTCACGCGATCAAAATTTGGATGCTTGGCAGCTGACTCATATTTATGACGTTTGCAATGTCCCGGGATCATGTGATCACCTTTTGCGACCTTCTGGCAAACAAAGTCAATGGGGGATCCAGATTCACTTAACAACCCATGTTACTAGCTTAACAACTGCAGAGATTCTCTTAACACGTATGGCAAGAAAGGTTGTAAAATGGGCAACATTCACTTAACAAACGTCTCGCTTAACAACAGAAATTTGGGGGTCAATTGTGGCCGTAAGTCAAGGACTTACCTGTACTTTTGAATAGAAGAAACTAGAGGCAAATTGCATGGGAAGGACATTGGTTTCTTTTCACTCTATGTGTATCACCCTATACATATTGGCATCATTGCTTTGGCGTCTCCCTTCTGCATCTGAGGCAGGAGGGGCAACTGAAGGAAGATTCCAGAATGTGCCTTCATATAATAATCACAGCTATAAAAACATTGTTTCTGCAAAGGGGGTTCTTTTACCTCAGTGTCCCTGAGTCTGGCCTCCAAGGCAGACCGAGGCCCTTTAGTGTTGTCATTGATGCGCAGTCTCTCCTGGATGGCCTTCATCCAGTCTTCTGCCTTCTCCACACTGCTGTCAAATTCATTCTGGGACTGCTGGGTCATTGCATTAGAAGAGACTGGGCAGAGAGAAATGAACATAAACACATGTTAAACAGGAGGAGGAGGAGAGATAGGGTGCAATGTTCTTTAATTCAGAGCAAGTTTGGTGTCTTAGGTGGAGATATCAAAGCCAGGGACACTATCACTTATCTTATTCAAAGTGTGAACAATGTTAAGTAATAGTGTTGATCAATAAATAAGTCCCCACTAAGCTCAGTTAAATTGATCTAGATTTCAAACTTTAGATCATCATCATCTTTGTTTAATGACTCCATAATTCCTTGCGGGGTGTAGTCTGGGCAGCTGAATGGAGCTGAGTGTTTACTGTCCGGATGCCCTTCCTGTCGCCAATGCAGAGTTATATTCAGCAGATATATTCTCATTGTGTACAGAGAGAAATATCTGCCTCTACCTAGGATCGAACGCACAGCCTCCTGATTGTGAGGCAAGAGCCCCACCTCCAGGCCACCGCACCACTCAGATTTCAAACTTTAGATCTGATTTTCAAAATGGGGTCACACTGTAGATACAGTTTACATGATCAAATGCATGACCAAATATATCTCCTAAGCTTCAACAAATCAATCATTACAATAAATCAAGTATGGGCTCGTTTGGAAGTTCTAGTAGGGCAGTGCAGCTATCTTATACCCTTGACCAAAGATTGGCACACTATCTGAGATGGCCATCTCTTCCACCAAGAGTTTCAGAAAGGACACACGTGGAACGGTAAGAGAGGAAGGAGACACCCGTGTAGCCAGCCAGATCAGCTGAGTCAACCCTGGTGATCAATGGGGTGACAGATGCCGCAGCCAAATCACCTTCACATCCAAATCAGCCATGAAATTAGCACGTTCGAAAGCAAGTTTTCTCACCTTGCTATTTCTACATACTGTAGGTACTACCATCAGCCCCGCTACCATCACTTTCGCACCATATTAAAAAGAATTTAATTATATTAGCTCATGCCTACGATTTGAAGAACTGAACGTTGTTTCAAACTTTTGTTCACAGACTGAAAGAATATCCCCTTTGTCAGTAATCTATATGACTAATTCTTAAATGGGTCCACTGTATGCATGGATTTACGTGAATGGCATGTAGCTCCTCTGCATGTTTATGTGATACTAATACACTTTTACAAAAACTAGGGAGGATCCTTTCTGAGATGTTTGCCTTGTCCACATTCCTTTTGCAGGCTAAGCTGCCTCTTAGCCAACTGTTCCCCAGTTTGCAGGTCTTCCCCTGTCTCTCAAGGTCATTCCCATATACCACTACAGTATCTAATAATAATTCCTTGGTTCGATTTGTTCTTCTTTAAGAGATGCAGTTCTACCCTAGTTCCTTGCATGGTATATCTTCTAAGCTTATCATAATAGATTAGGTTTTTATGCTAGTATAAAGTCCTTCTATTTATGGAAGGTGAGAAGTCTCAGATTCTCACATGCCACTTACATAAAAATCATGGTTACATTATTCTGGGAGTCCCATAAACCTCAGTGGATGAAGTGCTGAGTCTGCTACAACAAGAGGGAAGTAGAATTGGTGAGAATTGCACACATTGTCTTATGAGATCACAAATGATTTATGCGGAGATAAAATATGCTTGTGTCATTTCAATCAAGGTTATCATAACTAAGTTACACCTGATGTCTGAAAGTCATTATTTAGTTTTTATTGCCACTCCTCATTCTTGCTTAACAATCTCACAGCACAAATGTCCTCAGGCATGTAATAAATTGGAACTTGGCGCAAGGATGAAGCTTCCTTTACAGAAGGCAGAGTTCATTTAGGGACTGGGTGTGTTTCTTCACAATGAAGAAAAAAGATAATATTCTGTGGTGACAATTTAGCATGCATAAAAGAAGATTCTACATGCCTCCCCGCCTCCCCAAAAAGCAGCGTGGATGGAAGCTGTTGGTTCATGTGGACTTTGAAGTGCTTCAGACTTCATTGTGGAAAGGAGCTTGAAAGTACAGAAGAGTCTCAATGCATCGTCGTTTTTCTCAGGCTCTTCTGGCAGGTGCCCTGGAATCCCAGGAAAAGATGCAACTGCTTTAAAGAGTTGTAAACTAAGGACATTTTTTGAGTTAAATCAAAAATGATATAAACTCTATTGTAAAACTCTTGCAAGGAAATTGTAGAATGTTTTGTACATATTTAAAGTATTGTATTCAGCCTCCCCCACCCTTGATTTGCTGAAGAATAACTCCCATAATTCTAAACTGGCTAGAGATGATGGACTTTGTTTGGAGAGGGGAAAACCCTGCACCATTGAAAGGAGAAGGGCTTCTCTTATTAAAATGTTTCTGATTGTCTAAGTCTGCATCTCTTGATGCTATTTAAAAATATAATAAACAACTTTGAAGGCTGTGAGGAACAGGGACGAAAAAATGGAAATATTCTAATTGTCCTGATTATAGTTATTTTATTATATATATGACTTTTCAGTTTCTTCATTCATATTTGCTCTCGTCAGTGTTACAAATGATTTTTATATATTTCTGATTAAAAAATCAAGTTGCATAATAGTATATTGTTCGGTTATTTAAAAGATACAAAGTAAATTCTCTAGATAAACTCTAAAGCTCCATCTAGACACATTTATCATAATAACTGGATTAGAATAGGGCTCAGGTATGAAGATGAGGAATAAAAGCTCAAAAAAACTCCAAGAGTTGATTGAGAAAATGTTGCTAATATTGTTGAAGCTTTCAATTTACACCAACATTTTAAGATGTGCTGATGATAACAGTACAGTTGTGAACAGTGTGTAGTTTATTGTGTAGAATGAATATTTCTGAAACATGCAAAAATGTGCACAAAAGAATGTTTCTGCTCACTTAATTATGTGGCTTGGGTATATTAGGAGAACAAAATAAATTGAATGCATTAAGGATGGGGTAAGAGAGAGAGAGAGAGGGAGGGAGGGA
>JANHJO010002411.1:103932-120088 GCA_032468235.1 Pseudoxyrhopus heterurus | reverse complement strand
GTTTACAATGTCAGCATATTGCCCCCAACAATCTGGGTTCTCATTTTACCCACCTCATAAGGATGGAAGGCTGAGTCAACCTTGAGCCTGGTGGGAATTGAACTTGCTAAATTGCAGGCAGTTGGCAGCTAATTACAAGCTTCTCTATCTGCTGCGCTACCAAGGCCCCTATGTACCATGTACCATGAGGTTTGTCCCATCACCTGCAGTCTTTCTTCTTTAAAAGGGCATCATGATATATAGCCAAACAGAGCAAGGACCAAAAGTTCCAGTTGGAATTTTTTCACTGTGCTACCATAAAATAGTTCAGGTTAGACAAAAACAATAAGAATCCCACTTAAAGGCTTTTCATTTGATGTCTCTGCATGCATTGCTCTGTTTCATTTACCCCATGCCTTTCCTTAGTGAAAAATGTATTCGATCACTAGCTTCATGTGCACCACAAGGCAGATTATGACATATCCCTAAGAATGTACAGTATATGTGAAGGTGCTACCAACTGGAAGCTTCTTCCTCTAAACTAAAGAAAACTGCTGGAAGAAAGTTTTTCTCCTTGAGGCTGATCCAGGTCTCTGTCCCCGGGTTAGGAATCAGTGGGCAGCAGCAGCAGCAGAACAAGAGATGCATTCAGTGAAGAATAATCAATAAACTTGAACATGGACTCCTTGCCATGGGAAATAAGGAATGAGATGAAAATAGTTTACACTATTGACGCATAGCTCAGGGTAAACATAAAAAGAAAATATGCATTATCAGTATTCAAGTAACAACTGGAAGGAATTAGAGAGAACTCCAGATATAGAGGGGATTGGAAGGACAAAGTGAGTGACATAAAGCAGATCCATATTTCTATTTCTCAGCCTAAAATCACCCATAAATAAGCCACCATGCGTGTTAATATTGGTGCAGTAAGGCATGTGTCAATAAATATTATTCTGTATGTGATTAATGAAACTCAGTACTGTTCTGTAAAGTATTCCATGTGTTATTTCTATTGCAAAAATATTGTCGGCTGTTGTACAAATGTTACCTAACTCTGACAGCGTTTTGTTTCTTGAGAAGTAGTACCGCCTATGCCAATGTTCTTTCATAGCCCCCAAAGAAGTATTCTGTTGCCATCCACATAATGGTCTCAGTTCATAAAAAAGAAAAATCATTAGCCTAATTCCAAAAAAAAATGGAAATGGAAAAACTGTAAAAACTGCTGGTTGCTAAAGAATAGCTGGCAACTCATAAGCCCATAGCTGCTTACAACCCTCTTCGATGCTGGTTTAAACACCCATTGCAAAATAATGCTAAGCATCCTAGTCATTCCCATCACTTTCACAACGGTCCGTAAGTACATAGTGATAGTGGGAGATGCTTTGCTTAACACCATTTATTGCTCTGGATGCTTCAGTTATAATATCTGATGCTTCTCTTCTTTCCTGACTCTCTCCAGCCAACTCAACTTCTGATGAGTTCATGGACACTACCATGCAGTTTCCCTGGCAACAATATGGAAGTAATTTGTTAAAGCATTTTTTCTAAACCCCTCATCCAATTACAGCTCAGTTTTCGGGTGGTCTCCCAACCAAGGACTAACCCAGAAAGAAGCCTGTCCCTATGTAGCTAGTTGAAACGATAGCAGGGTTTTCCAGCTTTTTCCCTACTTCTCAGAGGCAAAACCGGTGATGACACTAATTATGGTGCTCAGGAACAAGAGTGAATAGGTTAGAGACTTTCATGGATGGATGGATGGATGGATGGATGGATGGATGGATGGATGGATGGATGGATGGATGGGATGAATGAATGGTCTCTTTCTCCCCCTGCTCGGGATGGCAGGGAATTTACTGTTCTATTTTTTTAATTACACTACAACAGTTCTCTTTAGTATATTTGTTTAAACATAATCCCATAAACTCAATAAAAACTACAGCCTTATAAACATGCATAAAGTGGCGGTGAAGACTAATTGTCCACACACTTGTTTCCACTGCAGATGTTTGAGGTCAAATATTTTAATGGTTGTTGGTATCTTAATCCTTAAAATTCCCTAGCAGAAGTTAAATATCTACCCTTTCTAAGGCTGTTTTGTGTCTGTATCATCAGCCACTAACAGGATTCCCTTAGCATAGGAGGAAATCCTGGATGTTTTAGAAATGACATACTTGGTTTACATTGCATTCTGTCAACACAGTTAATGCGGCTACAGGACAGAAGAACATGACCAGGATAATATTGCATTCTGGCAATCTGTGTCTATGAGGAATGCAATCTCTATGTCATCTGGTAAGGCTTCTCTGTTTTGTGCAAAGTTCCAAATGGCACCTCTTTATTTATTTAAGGACTTTAGGTCAAAACCAACACCGTAATTGTGCCAAGAAAGGACTTGGAAGCCAGTGCAAATATTGGTAACACGCTCTTGGAAATTCAACCAAGAGGCAAATTATCAGCTTGTGCACTTAGCAAATAGCCAAGCAGTCAACAAGAATATCTCCACCCAGAGCACATTACAGTAATCTAACTTGAATCGCATCCACCAAATTCAGCTTTTAGAAAGGGACACAAAAGCTTGTGAAACAGAGGAGCATGTGTGTTGTTAAAAGAGTATTTACATTTTTAAAAGAACAGCATGTCCAATTAAAATGTTACTGTCTGAATGATGAAAACTACAAACCGATTTCACATGCTGATGTGTGATTCATTAAAATTATGCAGTTAATAAGAGGTATCTCTATGCCGTGGCGATAAACTGATTTGGGAGTAAATTTCGTGAATTGATTCTAGTTTAAAATGTGTCATATTACAATCTACAATAAGTAGACGTGATCAAGTTGAAACAACTGGACATTTCTTTAACACCTTTTTAGGGTCCTATTCAACACTATATAATTTGATTAAACGTAAATATGTTTTCCTGGATTCTGAACTTCACATACATCCGAAACATTTTAATGACAATTTAGGAATGTTTTCCTGCTTCAGCTTTTGTACCTTGCTGATGTTTACAAGTCATGCTTGCACTATTTCAAATGTCATCACACTGCCTTCCAGCTCATTTGGGAGAAGTGACTCTACAAGGCCAGCTGCCAGGAAATCTTTGCCCAAATACATAGGTGAACACATTCTTCTTTCCAATTCC
This sequence comes from Pseudoxyrhopus heterurus, assembly GCA_032468235.1. NCBI lineage: Eukaryota > Metazoa > Chordata > Lepidosauria > Squamata > Pseudoxyrhopus > Pseudoxyrhopus heterurus. The sequence goes on along the minus strand of JANHJO010002411.1, from coordinate 116,961 downwards.
TAGCTAGAAAACAACCAGTGGCAACTCCTACTTCCTGGTGTCAGGAATATATATTCAAGCAAGGAGGACCACCAGCTGAGCTGATCATAAGAAAAACACAGTCAACGATGATGGCCATTTGCCAGAAATAGCAGCCATTACAAGGTACCTCCATAACAGATATTAAGCTATGGTATTGCATCAGTTACCACCTCTTCTTTTGTTTAATGGAGAAAGGGTCTCTGTAATAGGTGGGATGTGATGCTCATAGGAATAGGAGAGGGAAATCTTTCACCAGCAACCAAATCCTATCCTGAATGGAGAATGAGTTGAGGATCAGAAGTGCCACTTCTTGTCAAATCCTGGAGTTTGGCAACAGCTCCCTGACTTCGTTCCAGAATGCTGGTTTTACATTCATCTAGATTGATTCCTAATGTTGAATGTCCAATATCTGAAAACTAGATATGGATGCAAGGTTCTTCATTGGATTACCTAATCTTGCCGAATGATGTGCCCATCACTACATCTTTGTATGGCCATCTTTAGGATGAGCCAAAATGTGGTCACCACTTCTACTTGCTCATGATCTGAATGGCACAACAGTTTCATAGTGGATGTCAATATTGACTTTTTTCTTTCATTTTAAGGGAAACATTTGCTTGGATTCTTATTAGAAAGCATGAGCATTTGTTTGAGACAGTGGTTATTCCTTTCTCCCACCTTATTGCCTGTCATAATCTATCCCTCACAGTAAAGGTAAAGACATTCTGAAGTTAAGATGAACTTCTAGGATTATATGAGTAGAAAACTCAGTCCATGCCCTTTTCTTGGCAACATTATGGAAGTGGTTTGCTATTTCTTTCTTCCAAGATGTTCGCTCAGCTTTCCAGTCTAGTCTACAGTCCTGAAATTCTCAAGGGATCTCACATCCAAGGTCATTTCCCTACCAAAGACTTATAACATCTTCATTCCATCACTCAGTTATTACTGTATTGAAGTGATAGAATGTCTGTCCTTACTACTCTTATTCTGGCACTACAATGATTGGATGATTCTAGAATACTCCGAGATGCTAGTGGGGAAAGAAGTATAATCAGGCCCAAGTCAGCTTAGCATCCAAACTGAGACAAGATTGACCAGGTGCTGCTACGTACTTAGATGCCTTTCTGAATACAGTAAGGATATGCTATTCTCCGTATACAGGAGAGAGAGGGGGAGGGAGAGGGAGAGAGAGAGAGAAGAGAGAGAGATGAGATGAGATGAATGACTTATTATGAATTGATTCTATTTTTTGCATTGACACTGATGTGAAATTAATTTGATCAGTTCTGTCTGGTTTGTTTACAACTGGTGTGAGGTAGATACCCATATCCTGGGCCATCTTTCCCTCTTTTTCCCAAGTTGGCAAAGTGAACATGTTCTATACATAATTGTATGCATTCTTGTTAATTTCATTTCTACAAGGCTATTTTTTTGTTCTTAATTAGTATTGCTGCTATAACTCATTGGCTTTAAAATGTCAATGAACTGAGACCACGGAAAGTCATACAAATCACTAGTGTTCCAAGTAGATGAAAATGCATATACATACCTAAACATCACACATATACATGTTTAAATCAGAACAGATTTTGAAATAGATAAATTAACATTAGTATAATTTATCAGCATTAGTATATTACAATAATGTTAGTTCATGATTTCATAATTTCCTATGATTTGGGTGGAACAAAAAGAATCACATTAGTTTATTAGAAAAGGAAAAAACAACCTAAATCTCACAAAAGATGTGTAACTTTCAGGTTTTCCATTTCAACAGGAGAGGAAGTATAAGAAGCAGAGGATAAGAGCAAAAAATAATAATGGTGGAAACTTCCAAATTTAGGTCCCTTCTGGGTCCCCTTTACTAAATTAGCATCTTCAATGTAATTCTTCGGCCAGCCAAGGACCAGTTAATGACCAGTTTTGTTTGTACTATGCACAGATCCACAAAGTAAGCTTCACATTGTACAAACCAAGGTTATGTGGTTATCTTATGGTACAGAGTGTATAGAACCGCAGCACCCCAGTTAGGGGAACAAAGACAATCTATTAGCTAACCAGAACTACCGTAGGAAGACATACAACTGGAAAAAAGAGCATAGGAGAGTTCCACCGCCCTCAATCCTTTTCCAACGTCCGTGCATTTTCAATCTGAATCTATCAAGGCATCCAGAAAAATTGTGTTCCTATTATGGAGCGAAGAAGAGGATCAGTCGACCGCCCGAGTTCGGGCTATATCTGCTGATTCACCCCAGGTCTCTCATTGTATTTCCAGATTTCGGACCTTTCTCAGGCGTTCATGAGTTGGAGGACCAGGGATGCAACCAATTGATCCCCGACGAAGCCTCTAAGAGACGATGCCACCGCTGTTATTCTACAGGGAAGGACGAGAAATTCAGCACCGCCGGGCCAGTTCCCCACTCGCAGCAGCCCAAAGCAGCGCAACACGAGTGGCCGCGGCGCACTGGGGCGTCCGGGGCGCGCGCGCACGCGGCTTCCCTATTGGTCCCGCGGGCTGGCCCGTCTCCGCCTCCGCTTGACGCCGGCCCTGCCGTTTAAATGCCTCCCGACGGGCGCCCGCCGCGCCTTTGGGTCTTGAGCTGGCGGGCTGTTGCGGGCGCGTTGAAGGAGGGAGAGCAAAGCACGCGACTTCACCGCTTCCTAGCGGCCGAGGGGCTCGGCTGCTTCCCGGGCAGCCCCATGAAGAAGCCTCTCTTTGGCTTGGCCTCCTAGCCCGCTTTGCGGCGCCAGCCCCAGCCGCCTTTCGCCATGAGCTGTCTGGATGTTATGTACCAAGTCTACGGTCCTCCTCAGCCTTACTTCGCAGCAGCCTACAGTCCTTACCATCAGGTAGGTCGCTGGACGGGCGCTTCCCTCCAAAGGGCAAGGTTGCGTGGGGGAGACTGGCCTGGTACTGGTCCTATTCGCCTGGGGGTTTATTCACGCTGTCGGCCAATAGCTCTTTCCAGGAATGGATGGGTGCGGGGAGTGGGAGGATATAGCAGGATATAACCCTTTTGAAATGCATGCATGGACTGCAAGGTGGCCTTGGAGAAGGATTCCGTTTCTCCCAGTTCTTTGTGTGGATTCGGTTGGGTTCCTTTGCGTAGGATCGACTCTGGGCGGGCGCGCAACTTCCTCCTGCGGACAACTCCGAGGGCAAATCTTAAACGGACTTAAAAGGCCAGCCAAATTGCTGGTGTAAACCTCCTGGACGCCCGCGGGATCCGAGCAGATTCACCATCCTGGCCGCCACGATTGGTAGCGGCGACATTAAGAGATTCTTACTTGCAATTATCGTTTAGCTTTCAACTTAGAAAGGTGTATTCAGAGCGCTCGCTGGGATAGCGAAAGCAGATAAGCAAATCGGAGACCGGTGCCATTCGAAATTCATCTACTGAATTATGATTTAAGCAATTGTGGATTTTGTCTGCAAAAGCTTCTGTCACAGCAAACATTTGCGGCCCCCTCATTATTTTAAGATAGTTCCGTGAAGACCTTCAGCCATATCGTAGAAGGAAGTAATGGTATAGTATCTGGCCTTAGTACCGGGCCCATTTCTCTGAACTCGAGATATTCTGCATGCGTGTTGGGCATTTTTCCTGGGTTTCTAAAACCCGGCTAACCTGCTTTGCAGACTTTTCGATACCCCCGCCCACGGCATTAGGTTTTCTTCACCAGGAAAACCTCTTCCTCATACAGCGGAACCCATTGTGAGAAAGAGTCGATACGAAATGGAACTGGTTCTTGCGTCTTCATTTAGGCCCCGTGGTTTCTGGTCACGCAGACGTCCCTATACTGTCCGCATTCGTGATCGGATGCGACTGACTATAAAATCGCTAACTGGGTACTCTTTAGGATCTTTTGTTAAAAACAAGGAAACTCCTGTTTTTAATCGTTTGAATAACTTTAATCCATGTGATTAGAACAAGATTGTGCACCTAATATGCCTCTTTAGACAGGGTGGGTTTTTAGAATAAATTCATCCTGAGCAGGCCTAATATTGTTATTGTTTACAGTGACAGACAAATACTGTTTAATTCTAAACCTGTTAGGATAAAATAGGATTAGAAGAGGATTTAGAAGAAAATTGCACCTGTTTCGCTTCCCCTCCTCTCCTTTTGTTCAGAAATGAAGTGCCGCATTAACTAAGAAATGGGGCTGTTTGGGCTGCCTTCTAAGCTGTCTGAAGTCGCAAACAACAAGGAAGAGGCACTCTGTACAAGGCACTGAAGTGCCTAACTTCTGCTTCCCAAGAAATCGTTTAAAATAAATCTGGTTTAAATCTTCAAGAAACTGAAATCATCAATTTTCTCCATAAAATGAAGAAATGTGAAGGCAGTGTGTTCATTTGCTTGGCCCTTCACCCTCCACAATAATCTTAAATTTCTCTCTGCTGCCTTACTTTATATAAATGGCAACAAAAATTACCCATTGCCATTATTCTATTTTGAAGAATACTTACTTGTAAACTCTGAACAAAGGGTCTTCACCGAGAAGATGCTCCATTTTCATTATCTACTACCTTGTGGAATTCCAGCGAATTTTGCATTGGTATATTGTCAGTGGCTGCTTTGAAAACCAGGTGTTTTAGAATTCTGGGGCATAAACATTATGACATTAAGGGCTGTGACCTGCAGTGCATTTTCAGAATAAAAGAAGTAGACATGTGCCTGAAATAACCTGAACATCGGAATGGAAGGATTCTGGAAGGGAAAAGTCTTAAGACTAAACCATTTATCGGCTTGTAATAATGTGCTTTCCCCCTTTCTGGGTAGCGGTGGATCAGACGACCTTCCCACATTTTTTTTAATTAGAACCCCCAGATCAGGCCAGTGACCCAACAAGTTGCAGTTCCCAAAGGAAGACCGCCTGCAACATGTTGGGATAGGGAGACATCAGAATGCACTGGCCATCACTGTTAGTAGCCATTGGCAATCGCTTTCTCCGTGACTGGGAATCCTTCCAGTTGCCCTTTCACTTGACTTTCGAGAGGAAAGCATTGTTGACGTAGAGATTGGTCGAGCCTTGTTTGTTCGCTGACAAAGTCCCATTTGAAAGCGTTTCTCCGATTTAGTTTTCTAGGCACTTAACACTGCATCCAAATCCAAATTATTTGCTTCGGCCCTTCCCAAAAGCAGCAGCTGCAAGCAGCTTAACCGCGGGAAAGCCAACGCGGAAAATGTTTAGCCCACTTTCGAGAGAGCGCTCTTTCTTTTTCAGAACCTCGTAAATATATATTTCCTTTCCGAAATATCTTTCTTCCCTCTATTCGCCACAGAAATGCGTTTCTCCTTTCCCCCCAAAATCTATTTTGAAACAGTAAGTCTCTTTTCTCTTTCATTTCACTGTCTCTCATTGTAACCAACAAGGGTTTTTCTGCTTGGGCTAAATATGGGAAGAGTCCCGTGACTTTAGGACGTCCACCTCGTGAAACGCCTCTTCAAAATGCTCGTGATTCCTAATGCTTAATTTTTCCCAAAAAAAGAAATTAAACTAGGATCCTGCAGGCGTTTGTTCTGAAGAGAGGGCAGCCTTCCGCCCTAGAGACAGCGGTCAATTGGAACTCTGCTCCGCGGTCCTTGAGAATATGTACATTTGAGACAGAAGTCAAGGCGGTTCAAGATCTATTCTTGGTCGCTCATTACGGTAATATTGGATCTAATGAATCTTGTAAAAGTCGACAATCACGGTCTTTACCGGAGGCTCGGGGTACCCCGATTTTCAGAGGGCAAACTTGTTAGATCCGGACAGGAAAAACAAGTCTTGTGGCACTGAAGCCGAAGGCACAAAGTATCGCTTAAATCGCAATCAGGTTCAACTATCTGTTTAGGAGTAGCTTTCCCTTGTTTATAGTATTTAATGTGCTATTTTTCTTGGCTATCCTTAAGGTTTTCGTGTATGCTGGGCGTTTAATCTGCTAATTCTTGTCAACGAGAAAATAAACTTGATTTAGAGTGGCAAATTCTTCGCTGCCTGGTCGTTTGGAATTGTTAGTCAGTGATATACGGTCGCCTTCCTTCTTCAGATGCTCAAGTGGATGGCCTTTTCGATCGAGCCATTCCCGGGCCAGTTCTCCTTGTCCATGCAGCTCCGCGCAGCCTTCTCGGCTCCGGCCGGTTCCGGCAAACAGCCCTTCGGCCCGTTCGAGGCCGCGACGTTTTTTAAAGGTTCTGCTGGCGCCTGCCCGCCCGAGAAGGGAGCGCAGGCCGCGCGGGCTGACCAAAGATCCGGGACCACATCGGGTTTTCCTTTCTCCGGGATTTCCACAGCCTAGGCGGGCGGAGGAACGTTCCCTGGGGAAGTGAACAGGGTGGCAGAAACTCCCCCGCGGTCAATGAATCCGAGCAGCCGAAGCTGCGAGGCCCTTCCGTCCGGGCTTCGGAAAAGGCAGCGGGCGAGTCCTGACTAGCTTTGCCCTTGCGAGGCTGCCAATATCCGTCCCAAATGGATATTCATCCGTCCCGAATGAAGCCGGCACCTTGAAAACCTGATGACGGCTTATTGCGGTCTTTCTCTCTAGCCTTTTGCTTTCTAAATGGGCTAGACTACCGCTCCCATAAGCCACACTCCGCGCGGGGAGGACGCGTTGGAATTGTTAAGGACGGGAGCCTGATCTTTTTGGCAAGCGAGGTTTCGTCGGCCAAGCAGCTCTGCCTCGCACCTCAGAATCCCAGGCTCTATATTTCTCTAGGCGTGACTTGCGTCCCTTGCGTGGGACTCGGGGCAGCGGGAAGACCCGCGCGCCTTTCTGACAACTCCTTTCCTCGAAGGCGGCGGGTGAGGGGAGCCTCTCAGTCGGCCAGCTGATAGGCGCGGCAGAGCGGAACCCTTTCCTAGCTGGTTTTCCCGCGCTTTCAAGGCTACGAGGCTACGGGGTGTATTACCGTAATTACCGCGTTGGAGACTCTCGCCAAGGTCTCCAGCCGGCCACCAAGCTCGCGGGATGGCGACTACGCCAGTTTGCCAACTGCTTCGTCTCTAGTGCTTTCTCGGGTGGCTTCACCAAACCTGGTTGCGGCGATAAAATGTGCCCTTAATGGCTGGAGGCGTTTAGATGAGCCGCCACACGCGAGGAAAAAAAGGCGAGCTCGGGTGGGGGGGGGAGCTGCTGTCTCTCAACCCTCCCCACCCCCCACTCGAGCGTGTTGCGGGATTAAAACTGAGAGCAGACCGCCTTGTAAACCGCCTCGGGCTCCCAGAGGAAAGACGGGAGGGAAAGGCAAGTGAACTCCGTCGTTTCGAGACCCAGCCACCCACCCCTGTGCAGGAAATGCTTGAGGCGGGAGGTGGGGAGGGCAGCGGGGATCCCTGACCCTGACCGTTTTGCCTTTCTTTTACAGAAATTAGCCTTTTACTCGAAGATGCAGGAAGCCGCCGAGAGCGCCAGCACCAGCGGCAGTAGCAGCAGTTCCTCCTTCTCCAACCACGCCGCACCGGCCAGCATCAAGGAGGAGGAGTGCAGCCCGGAGAAAGAGCGCCCCCCCGAGGCCGAGTACATCAACGCCAGGTGTGTCTTGTTCACCTACTTCCAAGGCGACATCAGCGCCGTGGTGGACGAGCACTTCAGCCGAGCCCTCAGCCAGCCCAGCAGCTACTCGTCCAGTAGCGCGGGTCTCAAGGCCGTAGCAAGGAGCTCCGCCGCTTGGAGAGGTGAGCTGGGTAGTAGTCTTCTTCGTCTCTGCCTGTCTTCGGGCTCCCTTTGCCCCAGGGATTCTCCCGTCACCTGAGGCTGATGCAACTCCGCAGAGCTTGGGTCAAGTAGTAGTCAACCTGTGGCCTTCCGGTGCCTTTAAGTCAGGGGTCTCCAACCTTGGCCACTTTAAGCCTGGCAGACTTCAACTCCCCAGCAGGCTTTGCGGCCAAGGCTTGGAGACCTCTGCCTTAGGTTACAACTCTCAGTTATAAGGTGAGAGTTATAGTCTGGAAACTGTTGCCTACCCCGATATAGATGGTTCCTTTTGGTATTGGGAGAGCCACAAGGGTATATTTCTCAGCTTTCCGGGTTCTGAGAGATTGCAGTTGTGTGGAGATTTTTCAAACTAAGAAATCAAGTGCTGTTGTTGTTCATGGATAGGTAGTAGTTGTACTATGCAAGCTTGGAATGCTTTAAGAGAAGGAGAATATTCCTATGACTGTAACATGTTCACTAGCAAATAAATGAGTCTTGTTTGGATGCATTATGAACTTTATAGAATTCTAACCAGGGCTGACCCTAAAGTTAGCCAGGGTGAGAAAGTCCTCTCCAAAAAGCCTACCTTGCTTTCGGATGTAACCGATATTGTCCCATCATTAGCGTTGAAGAAAAGTTTTGCTATTCTTGATCTTTGAGGACAAAAAGGCAGGGGAGACATCTTGCAGCAAAATGTCTTGCGCCCTCTGATAGCAGCTGCTGAAGAAAGGAGGACTAGCAGGGTAGAATTTATATCTTGGGGATAAGTCTTTGCAATTCCCTTCCCTCAGCAGGTATCCCAGTGTCATTGCAATCACGTTTAGAAACTTCCATGCTCATACTAACTAACTAAGGTGGGGATCTATGATAATTAAGATTCTTTTAAAATATAGATTGCCTTAAAGTACAGTATGCAAAGGAGAGCGGAACTGGTGGTCTGTGGGTTGCTATAATATACTTTAGTTACTATCAAAATATCTAAAGGCCAGAGTCCTTTGGGAGTTGGGCAGACTAGAAGGTTTAATAATAAATAAATAAATAAATAAATAAATAAATAAATAAATAAATAAAGGCAACCCAGTTTGTGAGACTTACTTCATTCTAACAGAATTGCCAATCATAGTTTGACACAAGATGATATAAGAATAAAAGTATTTGAATCCAGGAATATGTTTTGAATACGGAACTGAAAGAATATATATAAGTAAAATGTTGGCTCTAATATATTTCATTTCCTAAGTACAGAAATTTCTAGAGAGGGAAAGAAAGAGGTATATCTCCAGTCTGTGTGACAGAACTGGTAAAGATGTTTGTGTAAGCAAGATAATTCTTAATTCTAAAATTTACTTACTGCCTGCTTCTGTTCATGTTCAGGGTGGATGGTTAGAGGGCAGACCAGTGATATTTCTGGATAAAGGGTTATGGTTTGATCTGTCCAGCAGCAGCATCCATGTAAAAACTTGCATTGAAAAAAGGGAACAGATAGCAATCTGTCTTTACTTTGCCAAAGATGAGAAAGGTTCCTGTCACTTTGCTCAATCTCCCCAGCCCTTCTCTCCAAATTATAAGCACTGGTTCCATCCATTAATTAAAACAGCATGAAAAAATGCCAGATTACCTTCTCCTAAAACTGATTTCAGCCAAGCTTAGAGGTAGGAAAACACTTTTGTCTTCCTATGTTGATTGCTGCTTTCCTGCTGGTCACAGTGAAGAAACTTATTACTGTGCCAGATGGTGCTCTGGTGCTCTGCTTTGGTCAAATAGAATTCTTTGGAATCTTTCCTCTGAAAATTAGGTTAGTTGGAATAGTTAATATTAGCTGGATAGGTTGCCTGGTTGCGCAGCAGTTAGAGAACAGTAAGAACTTGTAATTAGTACTAGCTCCAGCTGCCTGCAATTTAGCAAGTTCAAATCCCACCAGGCTCAAAGTTGACTCAGCCTCCCATCCTTCTGAGGTAGGTAAAATGAGAACCCAGATTGTTGGGGGCAAAATGCTGACATTGTAAACCGCTTAGGGTTGCAAGCCCTGATATATAAATACAGTGCTATTGCTATTGCTATTATTCATGGTTTACATTAAGCTATGACTTAATTTTAGCTTAGTGTCAGTGTGAATCCAGAAGCTGTGATGGGAAATCATACTTTATAGTTTAGTATAGGGTGTCACTCAGCAATTCTGTTAAACAATCATGATCTGGTACATATGAACTAATATGTTTAGAATAATGTTTTAATAAAGCTGTGAAATTATATATATTTATATAGAGGGAAGATTGGTTAAGTAGGTAATTGTATCTTCTTCTTTTTTCAAATAGTAAGCTAGGTACATTCATTTATAAATCAATTTATTTGACCACCCATCTTGCAAATGCAATTCTGGGCAGCTAATTATAACATGTTAAAACAATAAAACCTATATTTGCAAGTATTAAAATGAACTCTGGTTACTAAGGATGAATCCAATAAAACAATAGAGATTTTTTCAGTGTACCAAAAATACATGCTATTTTTATAAATCAAGTTGTGCATGTAAGTACAGACCAGCTTTTTATTTATAGAAAGGAAAACAAACATGGGAAGCAAGCAGTATTAAACATAATCTTCCTATATAGAACACCATAGAAAGATGTTTAAAAAATTATCATACCTTAACCAAGATTGTTAAATAAGCCACACCATTCAGTGTTGAAAGATAACAGGCATTCATTATTATCTTTACAAAAAGATTGCTTATACCAGTCCTGTATTCTGAGAGAAACGGGAAAAAGAGCTAACAAGTCACTGAGCATGTATGAGATGCCTAGATGAAAATATTTCCTTTGGCCAAAATCTTCTAAGATGGTAGTTCTGGGGCTAGCCCAAAGCTGGCAGAACAAGACCATGCCAGTCAGCCAAGCCTTGTCTTGGGGCACCTTCTGCCTGAAATGCAAATTATTGGGCATGTCTCTGCACCTTGAAGCATTTGAGAGGGTGACAGATTTTCACTGAATCACCATAATTACAATCACATACACCTTGGTGTAACTCATTAAATAGGGCTTGCTTATGAGCAAATTTTAACTGGGTGCTACCAATTCGCTTTAGTCCACCCATTATGCTAAACCAAAACAAACAAGGTTTGGGGTTATTACTATTGTGCCATACACATCGCACTATGGTTTATAAACTGTGGTGGGTGGGTGTGTTAATATGAGGTGTGAACCCAGCCAATTAGGGTGGATAAAACATACCTTTGCAATGTCCTTTGCTTCCTTGCTGGAGGGTGCCACTGAAGGCTATTGTAATGTTACTCTTCAAGATAGAAGTTGGGATATTCCTCTTCATGACAATTTGTTCTCTTCTACCCTTCCACTAGATCCTAATGACCACAGTAATGTTTAGTTCCAGACACAGGTCCGTAGTTGCATTCTGATGGCATCAGGTCAGCTACAGAAACAGTTGATCCATTAGTGTAATACCCACTCCTGTGCCTATCGTTTTATGATTGCGAAGAAGGCATCAAAAACACATTTAGCTGATGCTAAAAGACCATCGGATACAGTACAGCCTTCCAGTGTGTGCTAGGAACCTAAAGCAACCAAGCAACACAAAGGATGGCGAAATGCCTAGCCAAGGGGAGTCTTGTGCTAGTCTTGTGCTCCTTAAAAGGTGATTGTGTCAGCTTTGTGTGGCTACTTCTGTTACTACTGGATACAAGTTTTGTTTTATCATCCCCACATTATGGAGAGTGAGAGGGTCACTTTTTTGCCTACAAGCAGTGATACTTAGTGGGAAGCCAGATATTTCTACCAATCATTTTCCTGAATTTGTGAAAATAAGGCATTGTTCATTGTCTTCATTATTGTGACTAAAAAGAAAGAAAAGGAAAAACAAGTTTGGCAATCAAGGCAGCAAATTTTGTGCTGGAATACTTTTCTGCCAGCTCAAGAACTGGTGGATTGCACTTCAGTGCGTTCATCTGACAGTTGCCTGAGAGAAGAAATACAGTACAATAATTTTGCATCCCTAGAAAAAAATGAAATGCATGGTGTCTTTGTGTCTTTCCTTTATGCTTCATGTGAGATGAATCATAGATAAGTGCCCAAAAATAGAGCAGTTTCTTTCCTTCTTAGTCCTCCATCTTTTAAAATTAATTGTTTGGTGGTTTTAGCACATATTATCTAACACTCCTAAGTTTTTAAAGTGGAGGTGGGGAAAATTTTGCAGTTTATAGATTGCCTCTTCTCCAAAGACAAAGGAACTGGGGTTTCTAGGACATTTTGTCACTTGAAAAACATCCTGGCAATTCAAACTTTCTTCTGACCTTAGATTATTCCCAGCCCATAATCTAAATACTATATACTGTATGTTGGGCTTTCCTGTTCAATTTATCACAGCCAAAGTGTGCAAACTTTATCCTACTTCCCTACAGTACTTTTGGAGTATTGATATAATAACCCAACCATCAACATTCCTTGCTAAACTCCCAAATGGGACGTGTTTATATTTTAATGGAGGGTGTAAAATATGCCATTGGCTATTTCATAATTAATGTCTTAAAAATAGTCTTAAAAGGAAGAGTAATGGTATTTTTAAGACTAATTAAATGAAAAGGGCAGTTCATTAGTAAGCTAGTCAGGATAGCTGATCACTAACCTACTGAAGTGTTATATTGAGACACAATGAAATCAGTTACACTAAAAATCCTTAATGAATTATGAAAAACAGAGAGCATGATGAGATAGAATGCTGAGCAGTTGACCACATTGATTAGGACTGCTGGAAGTTAGAAGTCGGAATGGGACAACTCACCACAGCCAATTCACCATGGCCAACTCGCCACAGTCAACTTGCCATGGCCAATTCATCACACAACAACTCATCATGGCCAACTTGCCATGGGACAACTCGCTGTGGGACAATACAACAATTTAATTTAATTATTTAAAATAATTTTTAAAATATTTTAATTTTTGTCATTCACATTTCATTTTGTCCCTCCTTTGGCATCCTTTCTTTAATGATTTTATTCCACTATTTCTTTGATATTAGTGTAACTCTTGCCCCAAGACAAGTTGTCCCGCGATGAGTTGGTCACAACAAGTTGGCTGTGGCAAGCTGGCCATGGTGAGTTTTCATAGACCTCTGGATGACATATTCAATATAGACATATTCAATATTCTTGATTTTTAGAAGGTTTTATTTTTAATAAGCTGACCTAATAAATAGGAGCATATAACTGACCTTGTCTGGGCTCAGAAAGTAAAAATGCTTGGGTCTGGTTAGTAAAAGGATATGAGTTAATACCAGGGCTTTAGGTTAGACCAGTGGTGGGCAAACTGCGGCTCGGGAGCCAC
>JANHJO010002411.1:83402-103832 GCA_032468235.1 Pseudoxyrhopus heterurus | reverse complement strand
TCCAACCTTAGCAACTTTAAGACTTGTGGAGTTGAAGTCCACAAGTCTTAAAGTTGCTAAGGTTGGAGACCCCTGACCTAGAAGATACACCGTTGGAGTTACGTAAATGGCAAAGAATAGAAATCGGTTAGTTGTCCTCCTATCCTTCTAATGCTGTCTGTTTTGTGCTTCTCTTTCTTTGTACAGAGGGATCTTTTCCTATGAGCCAGCGTAGTTTCCCACCCTCCTTCTGGAACAGCACTTACCAACCTTCTCCTGTGCCTGCCTCTTTGGGCAGCCCACTGGCAGCTACTGCCCACAGTGAACTGCCCTTTGCCACAGCGGACCCTTATTCTCCAGGCTCACTGCACAGCCACCTTCATCAGGGCCCCCCGGAACCTTGGCACCCAGCTCACCACCATCATCATCACCATCACCACCCATACATCGGTGCCCAGAGTTCTGCTTACCCTCGGCCCACCACCGTGCACGAGGTCTACAGCCCACATTTTGACCCTCGCTATGGTTCGCTGCTGGTGCCTGCTGCTTCTGTGCGTCCCCACCGCCTCACTCCTGCCTCAGTGCCCACACCAGTCAGCCCTCAGTGTGAGCTAGGCAAGAATGAGCCTGCCACATCATCATGGACAACGCCAGCTCCTTTTGCTGGTCCTGCGGGAGAGATGGCACAGAGCTTAGGGCTGAATGTAGAGACAGGTAAGACCTGGCAGGAAAGATAACTTATTGTGATCAGATTTTTTTTTTGTTTCTTTGCGTCCCAGAGACTTTAAGTGCAAATTAGGTACCTTAAGTCTTCTGGAGGCTTAAAGAACCATTTCAGTCCTTAAAAATCCTGATGAAAGCTCAAAATTGGAATTCAGTTTTCTGTCACATTTGGAATTGTAGCTTTTGGTCCTGAGCTGACAAAGGTTCTGTACCTATCATGTAATTTACTTGGCTGCGATCCTGACAACAGAACAAGAAAAAGGTATTACCTAGAATGTGACCTGTTTTGTTACTCCAGCCACTGTAACTTGCTAACCATGCTTTGAGGTTTAGCATAATGTTAGGAACCCAGGCACAGCAGTTTTTTCAATAATCCTTAACTAAACAAACCACGGCTTGCCTAACACAAGGTGTGAACAAAGCTGTTGTGTTTCCTCAGCCCTCTCCACATCATTGGTTCTCCATGAGGGGACAAGGAAACACTCAGCATGATGACATCATGACTCATATTACATCATGTTACCAGGAGGACAGGAGAAACAGACACAGAACACCAACAGTGTGAGGTCTTTTTTTTGTTTCTTTCAGTAAGTGTCCTGAAACTCTACTGCAGTGTTTGTCAACCTTGGCAGCTTTAAAATGTGTGGGCTTCAATTCCCAGAATTCTCTGCTGGCTGGGGATTTCTGAGAATTGAAGTCCACACATCTTAAGGTTGCCAAGGTTGAGAAATACTGCTCTACTGAATGATATTGTCCATTACTGTCAACTTCACAATAACTTTGCAAGTTAATTTTATTTTATACCATTTACTTTGGTCAAGGATCATCATGGCAACTATTTTTGATGCCAGAAATTATGTAAAAAGTCTGAGACTTGGCATTTTTCTATTTTTTTAATAAAGAGGTGACTCATTTGTAAACAACTGTCTGAATACACTATAACTGGCTGTAATGTTTAGTAACTTGCCCAGTAGTTGTACCTTCAAGCATCTTAGATTTTGTAAGTTCTCACATGAAGTTAATCCATACGTCTTTATTCTTCATTTCACACTTCTTCTAGAAATCAATTCTTGTGCTTTAAGTAACTTACCCAATTTTTCAAGCATGTGGGGATATTTGGCTCTTTCTGTCTTTATTTCATTTCATTTCATTTCTTTCTCTTCCCTTTTTTTAATTTCCAACTTCTCTTTTTCTTTTTCTTTCTTTTTCCTCTCTGTTCTCAGGTTTGCAACCTCAGGATAAAAGCAAAGATCTCTACTGGTTTTAGATTCCACCGTGACTTCTCCTCTAGTCAAACTTTTGCCTATGTAGGAGTGGGGACAGAGCCAAAGTCAATTTGTAACAGCTTCTGATCTTGGTTTTCAGCTCACCATTATTCCTACTGTGCTGGATCGCTCCTGAGCTGAGCTGCTGGTTATAACCTTCCCTTCCTACACACAAATTCTTTGCCTCATGGTTCTGATAGCAGCATCTCACATCGAGACAAGAAAAGCAGAATGGCAAAGGAGGCTAAAAGCTTCTTCGGCTTGGCATTTCCTTCTCCTAAAATGGCAAAATTGAACACAACAGCTTCACATTCAGAAGAACTGAATAAAATGAATGAGGATGTGAAAAACATTGACTTTAGGAAGCTGAAGGGTTTGTTAATATTAGTGAGGACATAAATCATACTTATGATGTGGCATTTAAAAACTATTTGGAAGCAGCATGGAAGATATTCAGGCACTGTGAATGAAACAAAGTAATTCTAAACTCTTAAACACATTTGGAACATCTTTTTTTTTTTTAAAAGGATGGATCTTTCTGATTTCAGCATGGTGATGAGTGGCAAGTGACTAGCGGGGCCACCTGCCTCCAGACTTACACAAATGCAGCTGTTCAAGAGACAACTGTTCCGACTCCAAGAACTTGACAATCAAGGTGGCACTTCTCCGAGTTTGGCACAAAAATTGCATAGGATAATACTTATATACATAGTTGTATATATAAGTTTTTTTTTATACAAAAACATTTATGATGATAGAAAATATCCTTTAAAAAGAAACTCTTCCAGCTTTCAGGAGAAACAACTGGAGTGAGGGGGAGGGGAGGGCTAATGGGGTAGACAAAAGACTTCATTTAATTGAATGTTCCCTTATGACTTTTTGTAACAACCAGGAGACGGTCTCGCCTCTCTCTTGTTTTGAAAAGGATACACAGTATAAGAAGTGTTTATCTGTAGGGAAGATAATTAAAAATGTCTCCTTTAACTTTTGATTGCATTTGTTTTATGAAGTAGAGGGTGGAGATTTTAGATGCCCATTGGGAATCCCAATTCTCCCTATTTTTTAAATTTAAAAATTCCATCTATTTGCTTAACATTGATTTAGAAACTATCTGGATCAAGCCAAATAGCAAATTAGTTCGGTATCTTGTTTCCCATCATGACAAAACCTACAGATCAACAGATAACAAGCCATAAATAGGCTATAGAGATGCAATAACCCTGTCCTCTTATCTTTAAGCAACTGCTACTCTTGACGTCCGATGCTTCTGAATCTGGTGGTGAAATAGAAACACCCTCTTTAGTAGCAACTGACCGTCGTATCATTTTATTTCATTTATTAATTTAGGCACTACCTGGCTCCAAACTGACTCTAGACATACAATAGAACCAAACAAAATAGGAATATACATTATAATAAAATTATAAAGTGCAAAGAAATAAGAATGGGAATTAAAAAAAGATGGTGTTTTTGATTAACACCTATATCCTCAAACATATCCAACAAGGGACACCAATAACCATACCCCAAGGCCTGGGAGAACATTCAAGTGTTTAAGGCTTTCTGGAAAGCTATCGGAGTGGGGTCACCTGGACAACACAGGAGATGGGCAGTTTCTCATATAATCTGGCTTTATGCCATGTAGGACTTCGTAAGTCACAATACCTTGAATGACAGTTGGAACTAAAGTGGCAACAGTGCAACTTGGGGAGCAGAAGTACCACATGGACATACCTACCCGTGCCAATTAAGGCAATGCCACTGCATTCGGTTGAAGCTTCCAAGTGATTTTCAAGGATGTCTGTGTGAAACACATTGCAGTAATGAAGCCCTAAGGTAACAAGGTATGAGTGACTTCTCTTCCTGATCCAGGAAAAGATGCAACAAGTGCACCAGATGAATAAAATTATTTTTAAAAAATTGCCTAAGATTATATTTCCATATCTTGGTGGTATCAATAAGAACTTGTTTTCTTACTTTGGATCTCCCACTGTGACTGTCATGAGAAAAAACATCTGTCCACTTTTTCCATATTCTGAATCATTTTGAATCAAGCATTATCACATCCCTTACTATTCTTTCTAAACTTTAAAAAAGTGGAGTAGACTTTCCTCAAAGGTGAGCTGATTTTTATCATTTGCTTGTTCTCTGTAGTCCTTTCTTGTAATACAGACAGAAGGAAGCACTCCAAGTATTGTCCCAAAGGTGCTTTTTCAAGAGGCAACTGGACTTCCTTGTTTTTCTTTGAAGACATTTTGCATCTCTTCAGCTCTGACTGGATGGTGGGGAATAGAAGGATTTATATTCCTAGCAGAAGCTGGTCATTTGTATTCTTTTTAGAAAGTTATTGAGGCCACTTGGAGTTTGTCTGCGCCCACAAACCTCCAAGTGACCTCAACAACTCTCTCAAAGAATGCAAATAACCAGCTGTCTGCAAGGAGCATAAATCCTTCCATTCCCCACCATCCAGTCAGAGTTGAAAAAGCTTCTTGGATGAGAAGCAAAATGTCTTCAAAGAAAAATAAGAACATCCAGTTGGCCCTTTCAAATGCATCTTTGGGACAAACTCACGTACAGCATTTCCCCCAGAAATGGCTTTAAATATTCCATTCCAAATGAAGCTGGCTTTCATGAAATTTTAGGGCTGTTGAACTTGAAATGTGATGCCCCTATGTCCTATTTGTGGTAGGTGACACTGACCACAGGTGATTTATTTCCCCTACCTGCATTGCAGTTTGTTAGTTGTATTTTCTCTTTTCAGTAAGCTTGCTGGAATTATTCAGGCTGCATAGAGAGTAACTCTAACATAACATAGTAGTTTGAACTTTATTTAAGCATACATTGATCTGTAGTATTGGTGTACAACTGGGATGGACAATTTATTATCTTGCTGTATTGAAATTCAAGTATCAGCAAGCTAGGTAGCAAGGGAGATTCAAAGTTGTAGGTCAGGAACAATTAAGAAAGTCATAGGTTGCCTATCCTTGGTGTAAACTATATTCTTGCAACTTTTCCACCAACCTTTCCCCCCTCTACCCATTCTTGGGCTATCCTTACCTTTTTTTTCCTCTCCTCCAAATCTAGGGTAACAAAAGCAGTTAAAGATAAACCCCAGCAGGTTATAATTTCCTATTTTATAGTAAACTTGGCAATATGAGGTTTCCTCCATTCTCAACCTTTGTAATCTTTCGCATTTTCATCCAGTTTCATCTCTTGTCCTTGCTGGAAACTAGAGATAGCTGAAGGGAACTCTATCCTTGTTTGTATTTCAGACGCTTTTTCATCTAGTTGTAAAATCTGTACAACTCTACTAAGATCTGTATTTACAGAAGCCAAACGTTGCTGTCTATTGCCATATAACGCCTCATTCGAAGAAGGGCATCACAAACAAGAAAAGCATTATTGCAAAAGAGCTGAAGTTTCCCCCCAGGTGACAAAAGTCTGAATCTTATCTGAACATTAATATATAATTCAGCTCCAATTTATGAGATATGAAATACAGCCAAACAGAAACAGAGACTTGCCAGAGGTTCAGCTTAAGAATGAGTATCTGGAGCTTTGCAAGCATGGGAGGTGATAGGTAGATGGCATAATTAGTTTAACTAGATAAGGGTTTGCTGAATCTCTTTCTAAGCTAAGTGCTAATTATGAATTCCTTCCAGTGTTATAAAAACCCAATAGAGCAACCTCGGTAAAGAGAAATGTGTACTGATTTGAGTATAGATCACCAACTGTATGTTCAGCTTCTCCTCCTTGTACTGATAACAAAAGCACAGGAGGGAGCTGGAGGCCAATTACACAGATCATTCTACACAGCCTGAATACTTTTTTCTATCTCATATAAGAAGTGGGCATAGTATTTGAAAACATGCCTAGTTCAGCACAAATTGAAGACAGCAATGAATTTCTTATTTTACCCTTTAAAAATCAAACAAAGGTAGTCATGGAGCTGAAAAAGAGCACCAAAGTCCTTGCTAAGAGATAATTTTTAAAAATATCAAAACATATTTTGGATGTACTGCTAAAATATGTACAGATGGAGGTATCTTCCGTGGAAAATACTTTAACTGTTGCATCCAAAACAAAGGATTGTTGTAATATATTCATCCTGCATTTCAAACTTTCAAAGTACTCCATATTTACAGATCTGTGGGGGAAGACCAATATTATCTTTGTACTGTAGAAGGGAGGAAAGAGACTGCACAACAATTTCATATGTTAAAGTAGTATTTGGAACAATTCAAGCTCCTGGGCTAGATCGATGGACACAATAGCACAAGTTCTACAACAGGGAGAAAAAAGACAGCAATTTTCAAGCTTACCATAACATCAACTTTAAAAAACACCACTGGCAGAAACGTTAACAGAAAAAAAAAGCAATCCATTTGAAACAAACAACCTTTAGGGAGGTGATTTGTAATAAGATTTGCTTTCCAGCTTGTTTTGCACAGACCAAGAAAAGCATACATGACAGTTTAAGATGCAGAGAATCCTGCTATTACAGTGTAAACACTTTAAGCACTTACACAGATATGTAGATTTTCACTTGTTTTATCTATGTAACTGTTTGCATGGACCAAGCTGGTTCCTAGAAATCCCAGGACTAGCTTATTTTGAATTCAAAAATCCAGACAGCCAGCAAAGAAACATAGGAAACCCAAACTCTTTGCTGGTATTTAGTGAACCACTAAGATAAATGCAACCAGCAAGGAAATGTCTGACCTTAACAAACTCAGTCTCCTATTAGATGAAAGCATCTTATCATCATCATGATTGATAATATGCCACTTATTCAGAGCTTTCAAATATCCAAAACCATTTATAATCTTAATAATTCTTTAACACTGTTGACCCATCAGATCAGTAGAGTCTGTACAAAACAGATTGCTTCATGATTTGCAGGAGTCAGATTCAGCAGAATAGTGAAATGACTTACGTGCCTCTTCATTGGACATTACAACTAGAAGGTATGACTTTGTAGCTCATCCGCCAATGACTGAAATAAGATATCACCAGTGAAACTTTTCGCTTCATACATGCTAACTCACAGGAAGGCAGACTGCACTTTCAGTTGCAACCTGCTGAGAAGGACAGTACAAATTGACAGATGTGTGGGTGTCGGTAATTCAGAAATTCATCACGGGGTCTGCAGTTTCTCTCCAGGGTTTTTGAGAAAAAAAAAAAATCCAGCTATACCTGGAAATTGATCTCAGCTCATTCTATGAGCAAAGCAGCTGTTTTCTGACTAAGTCCTGACCTAAAGCTGTTGTTCCATAATCCTTTCTTTAGGAGAAAGCCCCACTAAATTCCAGGAAAATAACTTCTAATTTGTTATGCCTGGACTTGCATTTTAAGTTCCCCCAAAAATTTAATTCACATTTGTTTCTTCTATCTTTCATGTATATGTTTGTCTTTCCTGTCCATTTCATCAGTAAGAGGGCAATGGAATTATTAGATTGATGGCAGGGGTTGTTTTTCTGTTGCTGGTTCGGTGTAACTGAAATGTGGATATATAAGTACATAGCAGGAGATAGATCAACAGAAGCCTCCTCTAGTCAGGTTCAACCTCTTCCATGCACTGCAGCCCCCAAAATCCAATTGGAACCTTAATTTGGTATCTGTCTCTCTGTCCTCCTCCCCCAGCTTCTTTGCAACTGAAGCGCTGTAATGCTGCTTATTGCACAGTAAGATGAAAATGATTATTCTCTCTTGACAGACCTGCACAGCTCTTTCTGCATTTAACCAGGGCCCTTACAAGTTGGATCAGGGAAGAGACACTTGATAGCCGAGGCTTCCATGGTTGAAATATTTGTGAAGTTAACGCATAATCTGAAAGCAGAAGCTAATAAATTATAAAGTGCTAATTGGGGCCCGAGTGGAGCCGTCAATCACATTTCCCTAAACACACAGAGACCCTCCTAACCTAAAAAGGCAAGAGAGTCTCCAAGAACAGCTCCCAGTTGTCACCAGCCATGACATCCTGATCCGTCTCAACAAGGGCATACATAAGCTGTCAAAGCAGACAGTGTTCAAAGACGTTAGGTTGCAATCCTATGTGTGCTTTCTTGGCAATTCCATTCTACACAGTACAGTAGAGCTTTTTTGGAAAACATATCCCAGGCTGTTCTTTCCAAGAAGTTCTTGTAAAGGTCAAGCTTTATACCTGGGAAGATACTCCAAATCAAACTAGCAAGCAGCCAACTCTCCGTTTATCAAACATTTAACAATCCTCCACCCACCCCTTCATGAGAAAATTTCGAGGACAGAAACTTCAGTCTCATAACAAACAAGATTTGATTTTATTTCCTCATAGAATTCTACAATTGTACCATACAGGGGTTTTTTTTCACACAGGCAGCTGTTGATAGCAAAACAAATTGGTGTTCATATGCTGTCCCAGTTAATAAAAGTTCTCCTTGCAGCCACACTACACAAAATGACATCTCTGTACTAAAATCTTCAGTAACAACTTATCACCTGCTTCAGTCATGAAATACTTTCCTACCACTAAGTATTTTCAGCTTCAAATGCATAACATTAAATCTACCATAACACAGTGGGAACAGCATAAGCTGTGAGGTGGAAGATCGCAGGCCGAATATGAACTTGGACTTGAAATTCTAGATGGCTTTCTATAATATAAACACTTGCCACCCTGATTGAGGCAAATGCCCAACATATTTTTGAGCAAACCTCTTGTATCTTGTGAATTCCAGTCACATTCCTCATTTACAAACACCACGAGTGCCCCAATAGTGATTCTAGTTTGAGAGGCCCCCAAACTGACCTCCCTACCCCAAAACTTAGCAGATTTGGAATTTGTTTGTGTTTTGCAATATATACATTAAATAGAGGAAGAGTTAAAATCATTGGTGTAGATTTATTTACTGTGTACATGAACATCCCCCCAAAAAATCTGTGTGTAGCTCTTTTTTTTCTGATAGAGAATGTCTTGGCAATGCAGTCAGGCATGGTACTTTTTTCTGTGGAGAATGAATCATGTGGAATGCTGGAATGCCCGCATTTATTTAAAGTATCTTCAGGTCTTCAATGCTCAATTGATAAAATCAGTCTTTTATCACAACTAATGTTTGCTTGACTTTTCCTCTGAGATATCTTGGATTAGGGTACATCTTCCAGTGTTCTTTCATTTTCATTTTTATTTTTTTGCTTTCCCTTCAAGATCATCCAATAGGAAAGAGGGGAAAGGGAGAAAAACTAGTACCAAGTTAACTAACATTTCTAGGACAGATGACCGTGCACTCCTCTTTCCCAAGGGTTCATTCAGCTCACTTCCTGTTCAAGAAAGCAGCAACAAGGGTTGTCCTGGTTTCTGGGAAGGGTGAGTCAACCTCGAGCTGGTTCAGGATCAAACTCCTGGCAGTGGGAATGCAGAGTTAGCCTGCAATAATGCATTCAAATCACAGCTCTGGATGTTGAAAAATAAGTGACTAATAGGAGAAATGGGAATGCTATGATGCACTAGGGAGACTTCATTCCATTTTATCCCATAGGCAATGCAGATAACAATATAATGTTAATGAAAGAACTGTTGTCATTCCTGCCATATGTAGGAACATATCCTTTTTTCCCCTTCTTTTTTTGAAAAAAGCAAGCTGAAGAAAGAGAAAGACTAATTTGAGAAGCTTCTCTTCCAACATATCAACCATCAGATGGAATAATCTTTATAAGTTCATCCTTCTCCCTTGAACATCTTGCGTTTCCTCTTCTCAAAACCTGCTCCAGAGGAAGCAAAGAATTGACTCCTACCCAACCCTCACCTGCATTAATACATGCAGCTTTACAGGTAGTCCTCGACTTCTGACATAAATTTAGGGCTAGGGTTAGGGTTAGGGGTTAGGGCTAGTTACAAGTTACAATGGCACTGAAAAAAGTGACTTGTGGCCATTTTTCACATTTATGATCGTTGCAGCATCCCTGTGGTCACGTGATCAAAATTCAGGTGCTTGGCCACTGATTCATATTTATGACAGTTGCAGCGTCCCAGGATCATGTGATCTCCTTTTGCATGTTAGTAACTTAACAACTGCAATGATTCACTTAACAACTGCGGCAAGAAAGGTAATAAATCGGGCAAAACTCACTTAATAAATGTCTCACATAGCAACAGAAATTTTGGGCTCAATTGTGATCATAAGTTGAGGACTACCTATATTTGTGCAGGTAACCAGGATCACCAAGATAAACCTGAGGTAACATTTGTTTATTATTATACCAACTATTCAGTAGGTAAGTTCTTTTTAATTAATCTCAGTGCTACTGCAAAAGGCAGTGTTTACATCTGCAGTCATTTAGGAAGAAAAAACAACATCGTTTCTTTTTGGGGGGATTCAGTTTTTAAATTAATTTTACATGGTTGGACAATGGGTAGTACCGCTAGCTAAAATTATAATTCAGAAAAGATATATTTCTGAGTCAGCTGAAAAGAAGGAAACAGGTTTTTAAACAAAATAAATTCCTCAGCCATGATAGCAAATAGCTAAGAAAATATTTCATATTTGCATTCCAGTTAGAATCAATCATTCATTCAAACCTTTTCCCAAATACGTTATTTTTAGTATTTAATTTTTTGATTAATAAAGATTGTTACAGGGACATAAAAGACAGACTATCATAAATAGACCCAACTAAGTATAGAACATTGGAGAAGCAGTCACATTTCTTCCTTACATAAATAACTAGAGATGATGAGGTGAGCTAAATACAAATATGTATGATGTCACTGTGTTTTTACCAGATATAGTATAGGTTCTTTATTTTATCAAAAGGACCACACAATAAATAAAATACTGCTTATCAACCCTTAGATTTTCCTCCCAGTTCACTTTTAAATAGTGCAAATTTCACTTTGATAAATGAGCAGTTGCGGTATTCACAACACAATACAATTATACACTCACAATCACTTATCAACCAGATGAAAAGTATACAGTTAAAAGTATTTGTATACTTATATACTGTATATGGTTAAAAGTATTTGTATACTTGCATACTATATACAGCTGAACGTATACCTATGTAAGCAATTTCACCTATCTATTGCTGTAGATCATACCATTTCATAAAAACAGTTTTAAAAACAGTCAGCGTTTAAAATGAAATTATACGTTCTCTTGATCAGGAAGAGGAGAGAGAGAGAGAGAGAGAGAGAGAGAGAGAGAGAGAGAGAGAGAGAGAGAGAGAGAGAGAGAGAGAGAGAGAGAGACTGTGTGTGCATCAATAAAGACACTCATACTGAAATCATATATTTTATTTTACTAAGCTACTGCTTTCTTCATTTCTGTAATTTAAACTTTCTTCCTTCCCTGTACCATGGCTATTGATATTTGGAGGCAAAGGCTAGGTCAGTGAAAGCTCTCAGTGCAGCATCAGCACACAAAGGAGCATGAAAGTGCAACTGAGAAATAAGCAGCAAAACCCAACACTTCTCATTATTTCCAGAATGCTATACAAGGGGTTACTGAATATATTTTGGGCCACTTTGGAGATGTACAAATTTGCTTCCTCTTCTTCCCAATATGTAATATTGTCCTATGTCTTACAGAGCTCAGCTGTCCTCTCCTGTTCTTCACTAGGTTTGGACATGCCAAATGCTTGGAGAATTTGATTTTAGAAAAAGGGAGGGCAGAAAACTTATAGCAGCCTCAATCCAAATGAAAGGGTAAACCCAGGAAGGTAAATGTTAATACCAGAATGGTAGCCAGTGGCCAGGAAGAAAGGGGGCATCCCTGTACCATTGGATGTGCTAAATCAATATTTTCAAACTTGGCAGCTTTAAGATGTATGGACAAACTCCAAGTCATATATGGGAATGACAATAGATTTAATATTTGAAGGTATGGTAAAACAAGGTTGGATTAAGAGGTTAAAAACTCATTTTATCACAGTATGCAAAGATTAAATTTGGGCTGATGGTGAAATGAAGCCAGAATTGTGTGAATCTGAAGAAATATATTAATGAAATAAATATATTATTAAACAACATTCTGGAGATAATTTAAATTGCATGTGGAAAAGAGCCTGCGTATCTCTCCAAGAGATTCTACTCAGTATCTATGAAGCTCATATACAAGTCTTCCTTCAGCTTGGCAGGCTCCAGATCTGTTGGGTCTATACACCCAGAACAGCTAAATAGGAGCTTTTCTTTGTCTGGTTTATATTTATCAATATTTACCATATTAAAATTGATGAATTTACTGCGGCTACTGCTTCTCATGAATCTTCAATGGGATTTTAATATTGAGCTATTTTTCACCATAAACTGGCAGATAATTTTGTTTTCACAGTCCCTGAGAGATATCCCCAGAAATCCTAGGATCACACTTGAAAAAACCGTGTCCTAGAGCAAATAGTAATGTACCTAACCCTCTAGCAAGCTACTGAAAAGGTAGCAAGTATTGAACCAAAAATTTCTTGGAATGCAGGTCATTAGTTTCTTGGCCACACCATTGTACATCCAATCATCTATATAGCGTGGGAAGCCACCCCCTCCCAGAAGAATGAAATATTTTAGGAAATATTAAAAAGGCAGAATATTATATTTTCCCTAAAGGAGAAACAGGTTTCTAAAGACAGAAACTCAGAGCCTCAGCTCTCTGCCCCAAGTAGAAACTAAGGGGCCAACTTTTAGAAATGCAGATTTGTAATCTATTCAAGATAGGATATTCTGAACAAAGGTAGGATTAGCCCTCAGCCACAATAGGAATTGCCCAACAAGCCCCTTTACTGCATCATCACACTTCAACCAAACTTAACTCAGATAACCTACAAAGTTACCCCTACAACAGCCAACAGAATACATGCTCTTGCACAGGAACAGGAAGTTCAAGGGCAAGGCCCGAGAGAAGGTATAAATAACCCTCATTCTCAACTCGGTGTGGTCAGCTGCCCAGGACCTCAAACCCATGTGGTCTTGTGCATCAATAAACAATCTTTCCAATCAGGCTCCATGTTTCCAGTGTCTTTCTCCCCGCTTGGAACTGAACCAGATGAATATTTCTTTCAACAATAGCTATGCTAGGAAATGATGCTCTTTGAGCAAATACTTCGCAACAGAAATATCCAAATTTATCTATGTATGTGTATCTCTATCCATATCCAAATACACACTTGAACCCACATTTGTGGAAAGAAATGGATAGCCAACTGGACTGCCAATTAGGAGTTCTATGTTCACAGAAGACAAATTTATATATTTATTGGGGAAGGCAGAACTAAAAAAGAGAAGGCATGATGCTTTCACCAGAAATATGCTGAGAACAAAGTATTCTTATGCAAATCACATCCAAGAACCGCACAGGCAAAAATATTTGTGTGCTTTGGCTGATAATTTTGACATAATGCACACTGAGAACAGAAAAGTATTTTATTTCATTTAAGTTTTGATGAGGGTAAAAAGCAAACTGATGATATGAGATGAATTTCAGACATTTTGCTCTAATCTCTGGCCTACAAACCTTTTTCACAAATCAAAGTATGTGAGCTGGCAAAAATGCTACAGTTGGAACGTTTCATCATAGATCAGACCATACTCTAATCATGGCTATGTATCAATCACAGGTTTAATAAATTAAATCTTTAACGTTGTCCTTGTTTATCTGCCCAACAACTCTAAAAGACATGCTAGGTTCTCAAGAGAACGCATCTAGTCCCCATTTCACAGGCAGCTTAATTCAGTTCCATTTTGGAGTTTCTCTCAGTCTAAAGCGAGTGAACTGTTTCCTAGCATGGACAAGGTGAAAACGATTCAGTCCCTGTTAAGTAGGAATGCAGATGAAAATCCTTTTAGCTCAAAACAGATGCTGATTGAAGAGGATGATGGTGAATGATGAGAGTCAGTCAGAAATGGTAAGATAAAAATAATAGTCGTTTTCAGCTGCTCTCACAGACCATTGATGCATAGTGGTTACTTTTTCTAATGGAGAATTTCTGGGACAGCTGGTCCCTGCAGGGAACTCTGGGATCTTTTCAGATCAGGTTGCATCCAGGCTTGGCTAAGCACCAGAGGATTTTAGGATTTAAGCAGCTGTAAATGTGGATGGCTACAACCATTAACATGAATGGGGCAGTCGATGCTAGGCATGGAAGGATAGAGTAAAAGGACTAGAGGGAACTAGGAGTGGCATGGATAGAAGATGATGAGAAATAATGAATAGTCCAAAGTCACCCTATGATCTTTATGAGTCTATGGGGAATTGAACCGGAGATTCGAAAATCTCAGTCCAGCACTCTACCGATAGTTGTTCTACCACTATGGAACCAAAGCTATAATCTCTCTCCCACTTATTTCAAAGTGGCCTATACTGAAATCAAACCACCTATTTGTCTTTATAGGTAGTCCTTGACGTACGACCATAATTGAGCCCAAAATTTATGTTGCTAGGTGAGACATTTGTTAAGTGAGTTTCACCCCATTTTAGGATCTTTCTTGCCACATTTGTTAAGTGAACCACTGCAGTTGTTAAGTTAGTAACACAGCTGTTAAGTCAATCTGGCTTCCCCATTGACTTTCCTTGTCAGAAGGTCACAAAAGGTGTGATCACAAGTCTTCGGGACACTGCAACCATCAAAAATATGAGTCAGTTACCAAGCACCCGAATTTTGATCAAATGACCACAGGAATGCTGCAACAGTTGCACCTGTGAAAAATGATCATAAGTCACTTTTTTCAATGCCGTTGTAACTTTGAACAGTCACTAATTGAACAGTTGTAAGTTGAGGGCTACCTGTATTTATCAACTTCCTATCATCATCTACATTTGTTTCGGCGGCACAGATAAATGGATGGATGGATGGATACAGGGATGGATTATAGACCGACAGGCAGACAGACAGATTTCTTCTTTAAAGTATATTGTTTTACATAATTACAATATGCCTACTTAGTTGATATATAATGTTAGAAATCATTAATCAATGATTTTACAGAAATATCATTTATAATGATTTTAAATTTAATAAATACTTTGTTAAAATAATAGCAGAATACTGTCTCATAAAACTGATATGTTAAAGTTTGATTCACTGATTTAGGATTGACTGACTGACTGAAAGTCCTGCATGTACCTAAGATTTCAAGCCTACATACAGTGGCTAGAGGAAACCCAGTGAATTCAGCAGGATACCCATTAAACATATTCTGGACCACATTATATATTTTCTCTTGAAAATAAGTTTAGTAAGTTCTGAATTTCACAGAAAGTTCTGAATTTCAGAAAGTTCTGAATTTCAGTAAGTTCTGAATTTCACAGAAATTGTATTAATTTATACCAATAAACCACAGTCATAACTATTGAAAGGCACATATGTCTGCTTTTAAAAGGTATCATTTTATACAGATTGGACTGGATGGGATAATATCTTTCTTGTCTTTTCCAGACCTGCGCTAGCTATTTTAATTCTGCTCCTATGGCACTTTTGCCCTTCATTTTAAAGTTGGAGCTCCTGATTTCTGAGCACATGTGAAAAAATCTGTCCTTTATTTATGTGCCAATTTGAAAGCTGAACCCTTGAAAACCTAGCAGTAGGTATCAGTGAAAGATGAGTCAACTTTTCCAGGCATCAGGCCCAATATTACAAGATGCTGGTCACTCACGTCTTTTATTAATTTCAAAGGGTATTCTAAGTTCATAGCATCCTGGAAGATGGCTACAGTGTATACCTTACTTACATGCTTCAGAGCAGATGAGGTATCAGATAATCCAGCTGGCCATAAATTATATTCAGATCTCAATTTGCTCTTGCCTTTCTTGAGAAATATAGTCAACAGATGAGGTCCTTTGCAGGTTTCACCATTAGAAATAACAAATTGAAAATGTTCAGTTTTGGCTTACCTATACCTTCAGCCAATCATTAAGTTATCATCTACAGTGGACTTGAAGTGATTTGAAATAAGGAACTCGTTATTTATTTATTTATTTTGTTTTATTTATATGCCACCCAACTCCCAGGGGACTCTGGGCGGCTCACAACAGAGATACAATACAACAATAAAAAATATTTACATATATTCCTTTATCTATATCTATAAAACAGAAGTGTGGGCGTGTATATTTGTGGGTATGTCCTGGATAGGCTCCTCCACCCCTGCACCAATCATGCCCAAATTTACCATACACGTTCTTTACACTCTGGAGAGGTTCCTTGTGGGGGTCACGAACCACATTGGGGCTTCTTTGACCCCCAAAATTGGTGCCAAAGGGGACACCCCCACTCCTCTGCAGCCACAAACCTCTACTGAGTATGTGTGGAGGCGTCTGGATCTGCCCAGGCAGCAACGGGCAGATGAGAGGCTCTCCAGCCAATAGAGGCAAGGCATGTAAATCGGGCAAAGCACATTGGGAATTGTAGGCTCCAGG
This sequence comes from Pseudoxyrhopus heterurus, assembly GCA_032468235.1. Classification (NCBI taxonomy): domain Eukaryota; kingdom Metazoa; phylum Chordata; class Lepidosauria; order Squamata; genus Pseudoxyrhopus; species Pseudoxyrhopus heterurus. The sequence goes on along the minus strand of JANHJO010002411.1, from coordinate 87,487 downwards.
ATTCCCTGCTTCCACCATGTCGCAGCAAGGCATAAATATCTGGGCAAAGCCAGGTTATCAGCTAGTAATATATAAAGGATCAATGTATATTGCCAGTAATGAGAGGCATTGTTTACTACATCTCTTCACATCGTTTCAGTTCTATCTTTCAATCTGCACCTCTAAACAAAAATCTCCCTTCTATGTTATTCTGCATCCCCAGGACTGAATGCTTGCAAAAATTTGCCCATCATAATAGTATACTGATGGGAAAGGACCCCACACATCTTTAGTCTGGCATAGAAGATGACAGCACATTCCCAATTCAGAAAGCAGGAGCATTCTTTGTACTCTTTTTAGTTTCGACCCCTGTGGCCAGGAGGTCAAAATCTATTTAGCGTGTGTGTGTGTTATTTTTTGAAGCAATGCACTTTGGTTGTCTGACTCCACAAGAGATTAGTTGGCTGCCCAAGATCCAAGAGTTCTTTTCCTGTGGAAGGCTTAACTGGTTGAGAGAGAAGGAATGGCATGACCTTGGCAGGAAAAGCCATCTCAACTCAGCCAGCAAGTTTCTCATAGTTTTTAGCTGGCTGTTAAGTATATTGCTGTGCCCTTCTACAGGGTCTCATTTTGAACTGTCAAATAATATGATCCCCAAGGAAATGAAGGTTAGCAAGTCACTGGAGAAAAGCAAGTTTCTGCATCAGAATCAGGGGCTGACCAATATTCCAAGAGCCACATTGCTAAGAAGAGAGCTGAGGTTTATCCATACCTGCTCATAGCTCCCCTCCTTCCTGGATTGTTGGAGCAACTTAAATGTGCAAATAATAATGTTAGCCACAGCACTAATGTACAAACTTTATCAGTTTGTACATTACAGTTTAGCCTGTGCTTTTATGCTATCCTGCAGTGGCAATAGCAGTTAGTAAGTTACCTGGTTTTAAAATTTAGGCTATTTGGGGAGAGTGGAATGCAAAATTGTTTTTATTATAAACTTGTCTGAATATGTACGGTAGCATTCCACTTTGGCAGTGTTTTATTTATGAAAGGTGGCTTGGAAATTTAATAGAAAAACAACAGTTATTTATTTCAAGGATTCTTTAGGAGGCATATTTTTGTGGGATTGTAGATCTTTTAAACACACATTTCTACTGTAGAATGGATTTTTTTTTTGTTGGTGAAGCATATAGTATAATAGTTTGCTTATTTAGGACAGTTATCGCTTTTGAAGTATTGTTTTATTGTCATAATTACTATCAGGAATAAGAAGCACTACTCACCACAGAAATGTGTCAAACAAACAAGAAGGCAAACAAAAGGATCCTATAGGATCAATCCAACCATTTACAATTGTATGGAGGAGGTGCACTGGATTATATGAAGCTTCCTTATGTTCAGTGAGATGTAGACCCTGGTCTAGGTAGTGTTATGTATTCAGATGGAGGTTCTTTAGGATTTTTGACCAGCATTTTTCTTGCAATCAAACATTCTTAGTTATATCACTAAATGTCTATGGAGATTCTCAATCATCCAGGTCATGGTTGTCCCAAAGGTGCTTTTTCAGAAGGCAACTGGACGTTCTTGTTTTTTCTTTGAAGATGTTTCACTTCTCATCCAAGAAGCTTCTTCAGCTCTGTAACTTCTTAGTTATAGATGCTGAAGGACTGGCACATGGAATCTATCTCCAAAGGGGAATGAAATTTATTCATTTAAGAAAATTTATATTGCTGCTGAACTCACTCTCAGTGTCTCCGGGTGGCTTACAAAGAGAAAATCTCAATACAAAAAAGAGAGAAAACAACAACAACAACAAAAAACAATAACCCCCCCCCCACTCCCTTGGTGACAACTATCGAACAAGCTGTTTATTAAATTCATACAAATTTTTTCCTCATATGAAAAACAACCATAGTTGTTAAAGGCAATTCGGGAGACCATGAGTTCAGCCTTAGACACAAAGCAATCTGAGTGACTTTGAATAGTCACTTTCTCTCAGCCCCAGAAAGAGGAAGGCAATGGCCAAACCATTTTTTGAAAATCTTGCCAAGATATCTGCTGGTAATCATCAGGAATTATGTCCGATTCAAAGGCATGTGTTTTTTTTCTCATATAAAAAACCTCTTCTATTATGAATGACAGCCTTCATTCCAGAACTAAGTGCTCTTATATGTTTTATGTTTATAAAATAGTCCAAACATATCTCTAGAATGCAAACTCACTAAGATGCTACTGGAAAGGCACAAATTGTCAGTCAACTCAAGATCCATTAATTATGTTTTTGTACCTGGTATTGTAAATGTCATACACATCCACCCACCCTTTCTGTTGTCCAAAACCAAAAACATTAGCTGAGTTGCTGGCAAATGGAAGGGAAGATTAAGAATTGGGTGGACAGGGTGGATGGATAGACTTCAGATTGGTTAGAATTACTGTGGTTTGTTAGAATCCCCTACCCAACCAGAACCAAGTAAAAAATAGAATTAAAATATCAAGACATATTGAGTGTATTCTGAGTTCAGAAGTGTTCCTTCAATACCAGAATGTAACCAAGCTCCAGTCATTTCATACACAAATCAATTCCTATTTTATTCCATGAGCTTTCTTCATTTCCATTGTATAATTTGGTGAGGAAAGAGATTTGATTGTTAAATCAGTAATAGGAACGTGATAACAGGGGCGGAAATCCTTTCTTAAATAGAGAGATGCTTATTTATAATAGATAAATAGAGACTTGGGGTGTGGGGGGGGGGAACTTTGTGAAGACTTACATGGGCAACCAAAGAAAAACTCTATATTGTCACAGCTAGATCAATATTTCCATATATTCACAGACCTCTATGCTGCTGGTTTACAGCACCAGGAAAGTATGCCTGGATGAAAGCTTATACAGCACCAGATATGTTTAACCATGCCATGGCTGCCAATTCTCCACATTTCATAAACATGTTATGCTTTAGTAGCAAAAGAGAAGTGTGTGTGTGTGTGTGTGTGTGTGTGTGTGTGTGTAAAGGTTCATTGCTTCTACAAAACAAACATTGGTATAGTAAGATGGTTTAATAAACATTACCTCACTTTTGTGAAAACGGAGAGCAATGAAAGAATGAAAGATATAAAAAGAATGGAGAGGGGAAATTACCATACCATTCTTTGTGTACTACGTAGAGAACAGGGTAACATTATTTTGCGAGGACCAACGTATAATAGCAGTTTAAGATAATGCTAGTTTCAGCCATTTCATTATTTAAACTGAGCTCAGACCTGGCAAATGTTCCAGAAGCCAAGTTTTCTTCTGGCTGGGAAGTGAATTTAAGATTTATTTTGCTTTCCAGCAGATGGCACTGTAACATGCTATCAATCAGATTTGGTAATAAAAAGAAAAGTTTAAAGCAGGGGTTACCAACCTTTTGGATCTCAGGGACCACTAAATTCATAATTTTAAATCCTGTGGACCACCAATATGATCTGCCTAATGACCAGCTGGGTAGCCATGGCTAGGTGATCATGTGACTGGTGGGTGTGGCCAACTCAATGTTACTCACGTCAAGGGGCGCCTCACCAGCCTCTACTCGCCCCTCCCCTCCCAGCCACTCTTCGCCTGCCTGCCCGGGCTCCTTAGGGCCCCAACAGGAAGCAGTTGTTGGAGCTAAGCAGCCACCATGAGAAAGAGTTGCCAAAACAGCTGGCTCAGTTCAAATTGGATCTGACCGAGAAGGAGGCTCAACAGAAGCACCTCACTGAGGACTACAACATAGGCTTTCCAAGCAGAGGGAAGACTGCGGGAGTGCAAGACCAGGTACTGGCGCCTAGAGGCTCAGTGGGCTGAGATGATCAGCCAGTTCCAGGCCATGATGCAGTCCCACTGGAACAAGGCCCTCCAATGGCACTTCCCTCCAGCTTTCGCCTAAAGCCCCACACCAGGAAGCTGAAACAGACCCCAAGTCGGAATTTCTGCCCCCCTCCAATCCGCACAAAAAGACCCCGAATGGGGAGACTCTCTGCAGCAACACAAATGTTCATTGCATGTATCTGGCCCAGGGGCCGTAGTTTGAGGACCCCTGATTTAGTGCAATATAAAAAATGCAAATAATTTTTCTGCAGACCACCAA
>JANHJO010002411.1:66263-83302 GCA_032468235.1 Pseudoxyrhopus heterurus | reverse complement strand
CCCCACGGCAGGCAGGGCGGGCGGGAGGGAGGGAGGGGGGGAGGTTCGCCCGGCTGCAGCGAAGCGGGAAGCGCTGCCCATCTGGCGTGAGGGTTGGACGCGTCCTTTGAAGAAAAACGAGCGGCTGCGGCGCACAAACCCTTCCCCGGCCGGGCGCGGGAGCGAGTTTTGAAAAGCGCCGGGAGAAGCAAGGGAGCGAGAAGGGCCTCCCCGGGTGCAGGTCCGGAGATTATGGGCCGCTGTCGTGGACTGGGTGTCCTTCTGTTGCTGCCCGCTTTGTTGTCCGGATGCTCGGCGGAGAAGCTCGGTGAGTCGGCCAGCCTGCCTGCCAGTTCGCACGTTTGGAATAGGAAAGTTTAGTGGAGCGAGGAGCCGGGAAGTGGGGGGTGAGAGACTGGAGGTGGATGGACGCTTACGTGCAAGATCTCTTCTCTGTGGACCGAGCGAACGAGCACTTTGCATTTGCCAGATATTTCTTCCCTTTTCGGGCGAAGCTCTTTTTTTATCCCGGAGATCCTAAGGGTGTTCAAGGGTTTTGAAACCTTTAGCTTAAACTTTGATTTCTGGGCATCTTTCAAAAGCGTTGGAATTAGAACGGCGGGATTAAAACCTGCTCTTTTTTTGTTTGTTTGTTTTGTTTCGGTGCAACGGGCTGCTCTTTTAAAAACCTCAAATTGAGGCGCAACCGAAGGCTAGAAGTTGTGGATTGAAATAATCTGCTTTTTTTTTTTATCCTGTAGTTGCCACGCGCATATGTTTCTTTTTTAACACTCTGCTTTCAACCTCGGCTTTTGGGGGATAAAACAGCTGAGTTTGTGTCTATTCTGCAAATAGATAACCGGGCTCTTAAAAGTTTCTGATCCAGCTCTTTGAACTTCAGCATTCTGGAGGTAGAGGTGTTGTTGTTGTTTTTTTAAGCTTTTTGGTTTCTTGAATGTAATAAAGACGGTTCTTCTGGCGTGTACATCTGAATTCTTCAATAACATCACCTTGTTCGTTGGGTACCTTGGTAAATTAGAGATGGGCACGTGTATTGCTCAGAAGTGAGGTAGCCATATTGAGAGCTGTAAGGTTGTCCTTCCTTATACATTCTTATGTTTTTCACATGGAGTAAGAAAAATCAGAATCTGCATTCAGTTTCTAGTTTTAGAATACCTGCACAGTCATGGAAAGGATAGAGATTCCACCTGACTGCAAAAAGGGACTTGCACAGCTACAGTCTCTTTTCCAACTTTCCTGAGCAATGTGGAGAAAGCTATGAGTGGAATGAATGGAGTTAGCACATTCATGTTTATGAACGCCTGAACAGGGTTGTGGGCCATGCAGAGATGAGATTCTGCTGGGTCTCGCTCCAACTTATGTACCTAAAACTTGATAAATACTGTGTTGAAATCAAATATTACACTGATACTGGTATCAACACTGGTTAATTCAAGCACGTACTATCAAATGGCATTTTATCTTCTAGAAGCTGGATCTCATCTCAAAAAAAAAAAAAATCTACAAGTCCTGGAAATCACACTTAATCTTTAAAAAGCATGGTGTGTGAAATGTGTTTTTAAAAGGTGTTTAGAATTTGTCATTTTAATTCTCTAGCGTACCTTTCGGGTTTTCCTTGCAAAATTAAATCTCAGATTGTGGACCTGTTTAAGCAACATGATTTAAGATTAGCAATTCCTCAAGCTGCTTGCTTTTCAACTTCAAACTAGTTTTTCTATAACATAGTCTCAGAAAGAAATCCCGCTGTGTAGTAAGATGTACCCTTAATTTGCTTTCCTTTTAGTGGGATAAGCTTTCAGTAGTTATAGATATGTTCTTCAGGTGAACTTTGCTATTTGTACCTTGTGGGAATTTCCACTATCAGAACAATCAGTTGTAACTCAGAAATAGATGATCGGTGGAGACAGGTTAGCACATGCAAGTGGTTCCCTTAAATGAAACTGTGGAAATGCAGTGTTCTAAAGTTGCTGGCTTTTTGACATACAGGATGGTTCTTATTTCCTATGAAGTTATAAACTTTCACAATTTTAGAGGGAAGGCTGTCTTAATAGTCTGTTAATTAAAAAGAATTAAAATACCCAGTTGCTGTAGTTAAACAAAAATATTGAAGGATATATGTAGATCTCTCACATGATGGCCAAATACTCTGCAGCAGTGGTTCTCAACCTTTTATTCCCCATGGACCCCCTTTAAATATCTTTTGTGGCCACGGATGGACCTCCAAGACTTAACTCAAGATTTAAATCGTAAAATTTCTTCAAGCCTTTGCGGGGGCCCTGTGACAATTTTGTGGGGCTCCAAAGGATCCGTAGACCACAGGTTGAGAACCACTGCTCTACAACAGTTTAAAAGGGGAGAGATTACTTTTTTTGACCTTTGGTTTGTCTAATATAGCTAGAAAACATGGTTTTGCAAATAGAACCTTGAATTATATTGTATTAGTTGATTTGAGTGCTTTATATTGTTTGACCCTGTTAATCCACTACAGCATTATCTGTTTATCTAATTATAAGATTGTAAAGGAACTATTTTTTTTGGGGGGGGGGGAATACAAAATCCATAGTTTGGTCAATACATTCATTAGAACCTATTGCTGTAGTTTGCTTAAAAAAAGGTGGGGGGTAATGTTCCAAATTCTCAAGAAGATAATACACAAAATATGAGATAGGAGAAAAATGTGTTTAAGGAAATAAGACAGCAGTTGTGATAAAGACGTCTACAACTTAAACGCAGAATTTGGCAAACTGCATTAGTCACGGATTGCAATTTTCAGATTGTATCCAGCACAGCAAAGAAGTAATAGGCATACAGTATGTACAATTTCTTAAAAACTTCGTAGATCAGCTATATCTTAGACCTGTCTTTCACTTTGGCGAAACTAAGCATGAATGAAAACAGTCTTTTGTTTGTTATATCTTTTAAAAAGCAGGAAACATATTTATGCTACAAAGTATAGCTGCCTAAGAATGAGTGCTGAGAGGTCAGATGTTTCAAACTCAGATTTGCAATGAGTTTGGTAGGTAGCCTCAGGCTGAGCAGTGCTTGTATCTCAGCTTCTTCTCCATCAGCATTACAGGTGCATACTCGCGTTATATGGGATTGTTGTAAAGAGTAAGTCAGATAATGTGACCTTGTATTAAAAATAGATAACTGCAAACATTTATCTGATGCGTGGCTTGATTTGAAATAAAATGGAGGATAGACTGATGAGCAAAGATTCTCTGTTATTGTTTGCGCATACTATGTAAAACAGTAGTCAGAGTTAATCGCTAAGCAGTAAAGCAGAGCAACATAAAATCACAGCATTCAGAGTTGGAAGGGACCATGAGCATCATCTAGTCCAATTCTCTTCAGTGTGCAGAAAAACAAATTAAGACGTCCATGAGAAGTGGTATCCGGCCTCTTCTTAAAAAACTTAACAGATGGTGGACCCAGATCTGTTCCACTGTTATACAGGCTGTGCAGGTTATATGTTACACAGTATGATTTATTTCTAAGGTTTGTCAGCAAGTTTTATTGCACAATGGTTGATTAATATAATACTGGTTTCCCAATTATGTTTATTTATTAATTATCTGTAATTTAGAAAATTAGTCCTTGTCAATTTTTAATTATTCTTACAAGGAATAGAAGGCAAGCCAGTGGAAGGAATCCAACCAGGATGAGAATTAACATTTTAACTTTAAGTGATCCTTCTTGGATTTCAAATATGTTAAGAACTGCTTCAAGTTCTTCTGTCTTACTGTGGCTGAATGCTTTAGAAAGAATAAAAATGGTGCAGTGTGTTGTATTATCTTGGGTAGCGTACCAAAAATAAAATTTAAGAAAAATATCCTTCATCATTGCTTTACATTTTAGCTTGTAAAACTGAATAAGATGGTGATTGGGTTCACAGATTGCACTAAGACATAATTTGTTTAACCCATCACTTATTAAATATATTATAGTTAGTTGGATTTGTCCAATATGCTAAACCATAAACCTTAGTTTACAAAGTGTGGTTTTTGTATAAGATGGCAAGCCAAAATTTGGCATAAGAGCTGTGGTGGCGCAGGGGTTAGAATGCAGTATTGCAGGCTAACTCTGCCCACAGCCAGGAGTTTGATCCTGACTGGCTCAAAGTTGACTCAACCTTCCATCCTTTAAAGGTTAGTAAAATGAGGACCCAGATTATTGGAGGCAATATGCTGACACAGTAAACTGCTTAGAAAGGGCAGTAAAGCCCTTTTTATCCAGTGCGTCCTTTAGACCCATCCATATTACCATGTGATGTGACCATCAAGAGACCGATTCTGCAAGAATGCAACCTTTGATTGATAGAGATTGCTATCTCCAGATATCAGATTGTTTGTGATATATAGTCCTGGTGTGCTAAGCCATAGTTTAGCAAGTTATAAGAAGAAAGCAGATCCATGTGCCCATCGTTCCTCTTTTCTCTTGCATGTTAATCTTGAAAATACAATTCTCTGTTTTATAACCAAAATAGAGAATTGTAGTTCAATATGACTTCACCTAAGATGTTATGTGGAACACAGAGTGGAATGAACAGTTTGCCTAAAATTAAATGTGTTTCACTACAGTAGATTGAACTGTCTGACAGAATACTGTATAGAATATATACAAGAACACTATCTCCATCAAATAATCCCCATCTCTTTCCTGTAAAACATAGTAAGCAATTACTGTAAGAACAGTAGTTTCATAATTATTTTGGAAGCAAGCAAAAGTGGAAATCACTGGTCCTATTTAGTTTGGGCAGATGTTCCTTCCCTTTTTTCCTTGGATAACATTCAGACAAGGAACTATTACTTCTATTTAACATTGCTGTGCTCATGAAAAGAAAATGGGAGAGAGATCCAATCTGAGGAACAAAAGAGAAAAAAGAGTTAAGCCAGAAACAATACCATTTCTTGAAGCCTAATATTTCTTTATTTATTTATTTATTTACCATATTTCTATACCGCCCCACTCCCGTAGGACTCAGGGCGGTTTACAGTATAAAAAAAACATGTATATAAAAACATAAATACTTAATAACGTAATCATTAAAAACACATTCACACGCCTTTCGCTTCAGCCCCACGCCTGCCGGCACAACCAAGTTTTCAACGCCTTACAACGCCTTCTTGAATTGAAGGCTCCACTCAGGAAAGAAAACTGGAGCTGTTTCCTGAAAAATCTGCTTGAGAATTTAACCCCTTAGCTTAGTTAACATGGAAGCCAAAGCAGACGAAACACCATGCTTCTCAGCTGAAAAACTGGAAATGAATTTAAGCTGCAGTAAACTCCACCCACTTCCTATTAAATGCTGACATTCTTCCTTTCTGTCATTCCATTAGTTGAGGAAGACAAAAGACAAATTCCTTGAGAAGAGACTTGTTTTTTTGACATTAACAAGTGGGTGTTACACCTGTACAAATCAGAGCATTCAAAAGCCTTGTGACTTCTTAAAGACCGATCAGTTTATTATAATATGAACTTTAGTGGATCACTGTCCAATTTAAATGACACTCAAGCATTTTCAGTTGAAGAAATGAGGTTTAGTGCATACGTTATCTGTTCCCATCTGGATCTTTTCTCAAAGCCAGGAATCGGTGGCAGCTGCTTGAAGGCATGACTGTTTTGAGGCTGTCCCAAGATCTTCAGGATGTGGATGTGCCTGACTAGGAAACACTTCCACCAGAGCCAAGCAGAATATCTTCAGGGCATGCATGTGTCCATCCAGCAGACCTTAAAGCAACTCTGCCTATCTTTTAATCAGCTGTGGCTGCTTTGTATATTTCACCAGCACTGTTTCTTGTTTGCCAGAGGAATCTTGATTTTCCCTTCATATACTGTAGACCAGCAAACTATGGATCATATATCTAGATATATAACGGTGGTAATACTTGTAAGCTTTCTCCCAGTGTTACCTCTTCCCAGAGTAACAACATTTTAGGTCATAACTTCCAACCTTATTTGAAATGTTGAGAGCGTGTTGTGGGCACTTTCACCAAATACTTACTATAAGGAGTTGGATAGACAACAGGTGGGTAAGGTTGTTTCCCATCATTCTCTCAAGTTTCTCACGATACTTTCTAGCATGTCAATGTAACATTATTAAACAGAACACCACACTGTAGTCACCACCATTTTATTTTCCAAGAATGTTCTGAAGTGTTCATAAGGAACACCAGCATTGATATAAAGATAGATCCTATACTTCCATGTGGGAAACATCAAGGCGCTTCCATGCTGAAAGGATCAGCTGGTGACATCACTGTTGCCCAATAGTTGGGGGCTCCTTTCATGTCCCCATTAATGAGCTCACTGAAGTGGTACCTATTTATCAACTCGGATTTACATGCTTTCGAACTGCTAGGTCAGCAGTAGCTGGAGCAAATGACAGGAGCTCACCCTGTCATACAGTAGCTTTGATAAAAATAGATGTTGTAAATCTATCATAAAGCATTGATAGATTGAGCCGTGAAGGATAGGCAGTCTAGGAGACTGACTTTCTATAATAGGGGTTCATGCTTGCTGGCATCCATTTTTCTATATACAATAGTTCCTTGGTCTATAACCGTTTTTAATGTGCTTTAAATAATACATTATTTTGTGCTTTGTAGTATTTTGTGGCCTACTAAGAGATCTTTTCAAGAAATGCCATGGGATGGGTTAAAATATTACACCAAGCCATTGTTCTAACTGTAGTTTAGCATATTCTGTAGCATATTTTGTTTGTTATATATTTCATATGATTTTCAATATTTCCTTTGTATTTTTACAGAGAAATAGGGAATTGTAAATAATGTATAATATGTAATATTTTGTAATAATCATTTCTGATTAATTGTGATGTACATCACATATCATTAGGACTACTAAATGTTAATATCCTCACTATACCTATAAGTTACAAATAAAATCATTAGTTTGATGCTCAAATGTTGTGTCTTCCTTGCCTGATGCTTGCCTAAAAAGCATAAAATATTTAATTTATTAAAAGACTTAAAATTAATAATTTCTATTTCATTTTTATCTTTATTGTTAAAAAATAATTAAGAGATTTTCATGGGCCCTGGGTATTATTTCTCATGTGCTGAATGGGTAAATTGATTCTAGGCACACTTCTCACTATTATTTTTGACAACAAAGAACATTTTTCATGCAAGCTTAGTAACCCCTGAACTGGTGATTCACACCTCCCTTTCTTTTTAAGAGATAATTGAGAACCTACTTTAAAAATAGATGTTCAAATCTAGGAGAGTAGTAAATAATAGTAGTAAATAAATATTTTAACAGAGTTGAATGTATGGTGCAGTGCAGGAGGTATATACCTATTGATGTAGACTTCTTAAATTTTCATCTCTTTCTTCAAATAGGTGATGGATGCGGGTCTATAGTCATCTACCGAGACAGTGGAACTCTGACATCCAAAAACTATCCTAGAACTTATCCCAATCATACTGTCTGTGAAAAGAAAATTCAGGTACCTCATGGAAAGCAGCTGATCTTAAAAATTGGAGACTTGGATATAGAATCCCAGAAATGTGAATCTAACTACCTTATCATCCATAATTCAACAACAGTATATGGTATGTAAAGAGGTGATGATACAACTGATTTGTTAGAAGATTTAAGGCAGGGGTCTTCAAACTTGACAGCTTTAAGACTTGTGGACTTCAACTCCAAGAATTCCTCCTCCAGTCATGTTAGTTCAGGAATTCTGGGAGTTGAAGTCCACATGTCTTAAACTTGCCAAGTTTGAAGACCCTTGATTTAAGGCATTTTCCACAATACTGTTGTCACTCCCTAAATCGAATCATTTTGCAGAGACTCATACTCATCCCCACTGCAGCTCCCAAGTTCTTTAGATGAGCTGTCCAAAGCTCCCACAAACTGACCAATAAGGGAGTATAAAATCCACACTCTATCTTAATCTTTTCTCATCCTTATCTGCATTGTGTTTATCCAGGAGTTTGGGGTTTTTTTCTTTAAAAAAAAGCACTAGTCACTGAGTGGGAGCTGAGAATACAAGGGCACTGTGATAGTCTGGTGGTTAATCAGCTACAAGAATAAGGATGAGCCAAAGATCGGTAAGTAAGGTGAGATGGGAGTTCTCATCATTGCCTAGTGATTCACTTCTTCCTTTTAAAAAAAAAAACCAGCCAAAACACACAACTGAATATTCCTTCTGTGTTAGACTTATGGCACCTAAAAGCAATAGCATAAGTTAGTTGATGCAAGAAATGATGATTAAAGTGTTTAGAGAAAAGGGTATGTGTATATGGGTACAAAAAATAGTGGCCAGGTCATCACAATAATCCAGCTGGCCACCCTAAGCCTAATTCTGTAAAGACAGTGGAAGGCAGGATTTCTGAATCCAAATAGAGCTGATGCACACCTCGTATATACTTGTAGAAATGATGTAACATCCAATAAGATGGAACTGATGACTAGTCTAGACTGAAGGTGTGATGATCAAGGAAAGTAGGTAGCAGATCTTTACTCTGATATGACTAAATAGTCCTCATTTTATCATGGCCTTAGAGTGTAATTCTTTTCCAAGTTGTGTTGTTTTTACATAAACTGCCACACAGTGATTAGTCTAACAGAACAATACAAGAATGTTCCGTTGCATTCTAATCTGTCAGTTATGAAAATATGTGACTAGTCAGTTCTAAACACACTTCCCAGAGAGCAATTACCATAGAAAGTGGCTCTTACTTTTAAGTAGACATGGTCAGATTTGTGTTATTAAATGTTATAAAGAATAAAAGCTGGGAATGAGACTGCCTTCTGAACTGTAGAGTTGCTTTTATTTTGAATTAGTGCTTGATGGCTGAAGAAAGATTGCAAGAATATCTGATTATAGAGAATTAAATAACGAAAATGGAGGATTTCCTAATGTATATAATATGGAATATTGGGGGGAAAAATTGCAGATTAGAATCTTCAGGTTACATTTATATCATTCCTGCATGACAGAAAAATTGGGGAATACATTTGTCAAGGAGTTTTGTTCAAGTAGCTGTTTTTATGCAAAGTCTTGGATTCTGAGTGCTGTTCAAATCTAAATAATTAACACCATTGATTATCACCTTATTAAAGAGACATAGTTCTTCTGCTATGATAATAAAAATGTACATTTTTATAAGACAAATATTTCTCCCTAATAAATATAAAAATTCTGACATTGTTATGGGATAATAGGCTTTTTAAATGAGGAGCTTGGAAAATAGACTTACTTAGATATCATCATGGTTAGTACAGAAAAAGAATTCGCATTATTGCAATATATAGAAACACTCAAATGAATTAAATATTGCTGAACTATATAACTTCTTAACATCATGAAAATCATTCATTGGGTCATTTAATACAATACTGTCTTCCTTGGCAGTGGTTCTCCAAGATCTTGAACAAAGACTGTCTTCAAGTTTTGCCATCTGAGATTCATTTAAATAAGAAAGACATGTTTAATTCTGGGACTTTGTCACGTGTGCTGTAATGCAAGATTGTATTACTTTTCAAAAGTTCAGTTTGGGTTCTCTGAACTAGATACAATAATACTCTTCAGCTTTCCTGGAATTAGACCTGTATTATTCACAAGCTTCATGATGAATTATTGAGAATCATTTCTTTACCTTATACGTCTTTTTTACAAAATTGTGAACAGTATTCTTGCAGTATTCTTATCTAGTGATTCTGAGACTTTTGGTTAAGACTTCTTTCACTAATGCAGACATGTCTAATTTTTATTGTGCAGAATTTCTTTCATAGTATCTGGAATACTGTTCAATATGTTCCCTAGCCCCAGACCAGTCAACCTTAGAATGAATCAGCAGTCTTAATTACTGTACACTTGGGGGAAAGACCGATCTTTGGGAGACATAAGAGATACTAGAAGTGTACCTGTGGGAGAATGTCTGGAGGCAAATTTAGTCGGAAAAAAAGGAATGGGGAAAGTGTTTATTTCTCTTGTAACTTCAAAACACAAAAATAACCATTTCTTTCAATTCTGTTTTTTTAAGGTATGTTAAATGTTGATTTCCAGATCATGTTTCAAATTTATTTTTATTCATTAAACAAATCAATATATAGCTAACCATCTACCAAACTCTTATATGTACATACAATATGTACAGGTAGTCCTTGATTTACAATCATAATTAAGCCTAGAATTACGATTGTAATTCATGGCAGGTCATCATGTGATCACACCCAATTTTATAACCTTTTTTGCAACAATTGTTAAGTAAATGTACCGTTATTAAGCGAATGCCATAGTCATTAAATGAACCTGCCAAAACTCACGATTACATCACTATGGGATACCATAAATATCTGCTGGTTAACAAGCACTCCATATGCAGTCATGTGACCATGGAGGAGTGCAGCCATCAAAATTTTGGGAATGGGTCATAAGGAGTTCTGTCCTAATTTTGAATGGCTGATAAGTGAAGACGAGCTGTATATATGCACATACACTGATTGAGAACTGATAAATCAAACCCTGGATGATTATGAAGGACAGTCAAGCTGGGTATTTCACTCTCTCCAATGTAATATTATCATTTTCATGAAAAAACTAGGCTGCATCTGGAAGTTTCCTTGATTCTACTGTTCAATGCTCCAGAGACTTTTATGGCCAGTATTAATTTGTTTGATTTCTCTTGAGGAGTCAGTTGCAGGCCTTTCTACCTTCAGTCGTCATACTTTTAAACCATAGGAGTTATTTTTGTTGTAGTAATATACCTAGAAGTATTAATAGCAAAAGGGTGGTAGAAATGGTTTCTAATGATACTTTGGACTATAGCTAAACAAGCTGTGATTATGCTTCACCACATATCTCTTAACTTTTAAAGCAAGTTAAAACATTTAAAAGTGTGTGCTACAATTTTTGGTGGGCTGTAATTCAGGCCTTCTGCTAAGATAATTCAGACTTCCTCCAATCTGTCTTTTATTAAAATAAAAACCCTTAAGCATAATTACATCTTGCAGTGGCTCTTTAGCCTTAAGGAATGTTTAAGGTCTTAGTAATTTAACAGGAGACAGGAAACAATAATTCCTAGCTGTGTGCAAAATGTTTTGAATTCAAACTATTTTGAATATTGAAATATCCTGTTTTGAGTTTGAAACCCTCTGTTTTGCATGTGAACTTGGTTGTTGTAATCATTTTTGAGGATTTTGCACTCAGACTAAAAAGATTAAACCTTTAATCTTCGAACACTTTCTTTGTCCTTCAGGACATCAGATCTTACAGTAAAGATAACTTTCTCTTCCAAGTATTTTATACAACTTTGAATTGATTTCCATCTGATATGTAAACAGGTCTGGTCAATTCCCATGCTTAAATGAGGTCACATCTATATGTTTCTGAAACATGTTGTTGTTCGTTTTCCCTGCTAACCTATCAACGTGATTCACAGAGTTTATACCTACAGAATTCTCAATATGTGAAACCTACAAAAACCTGAATTACTTGCTTTTGTGGACATTGTAATCTTCTTTAACGTTTATACATTATAGAATAACATGACATAAGAGATTTTGAATCTAGAATAATACTGTTCTACATCCCACACATAATGTTAATTATCTTTTACAATACTATGGATTACTATTCACTCTCTTTCTTCATTTTCTGCTATCAATAGATCTCCTATAACTTTTTCCTTAATTTTTTCATTTACGTAATTTTTACAATTTATTTATATCTCCAAATTGTTCACTATTTTCAGTTGAGCATTTCCAATAGTTTTCACCTTGCTTTCTAACAATTGTTTATAATGCTTTGAGAAAAGTAATTTCTAAAGAATTTGAATCTAAAAAGTAACAGCTTAAAATGTTTTAATTAATGAAATTGGCTCCATTATAATGTTCTACAATTTGGATCTAAAAATGTTTAGTGTATTTAATTTCCATTGTAAAAAAAATAAAATTGTTACTGAACTTTTAATAAACTATTTCTCAAAATAGAGGAAGAAAATAAGGAAAAAGATTACTGTTTTTGTTTTTAATAGAAATAACTAAATGTGAATACATATTTACATATTTATTATGTATGTATTTATCACATATACTGTATTAAGACCATAAATAATAAACCAGTTCTAATTGTCAGGTTTTGGTATTTACTGCTCCTTTAAGAAAGCTATACTTTCAAAACTACTGAATTCTAGTTATGTACAGTACTTGAAACTAAAATAATCTAAAATGTTACTATTGTTTCTTTTTTAGTAATGCAAGGGGGCAAGAATTTAGCTATTTAACTTCAAAGATTACAAGTCAAATATACACAAAATTGCGCATAGTAAACTATGGATCTATGGATTTGGGGTTTTTTGGGGGGGGTGTCTCTGTTGTATGGAGCAAGTCTCCAATTTTACTTGTTCTATTTTTAGGACCTTATTGTGGCAATGTGCCCACCCCCAAAGAAATCATCCTGGATTTTCATGAAGCAACCATTCGCTTTGAGAGCAGGTCCCATGTATCTGGCAGGGGATTTCTCCTGTCCTTCACCAGCAGTGATCATCCAGGTAAAGTGGAAAACCTTGAATGAACATTGAGTTGAGCTGCGAAGGGAACAGTGACTACAAAACCAGCTGGTCAATGTTCTCATTCCGTAGTTTTGAGAAGCAAGGATAACCTAAATGCTAGTAATCTCTAATCACGATGCCTTATTTGGCTGCCTGCTTGTCTTGCTCCTTATGTCAGGGTTCCAAGTCATAGACCCATAGCAAGCAGAACTCCGAGGCAGATGAATTACTCAAAGAATAGCTTTATTGGATGTATCATGTTGGCACAGATCTGGTGAAAACCGACTCTGAAGGTTCCTGCGGTTTTCACTTAATTAAAAGTAAAAGTTTTCCCTCAACCCCAGTCAGCCAGTCACATGGTCCAATAAAGATGCTATCTGGTTGCCTGGTCACCTGACTCCTCCTCCCTCAGGCCAGGTGTGAGAATGTCCTTGGTTCCCAAGAGAAAGTATTTTATTTTGGCTACAAAATCCCAGCTATCTTTAATTCCCCCCTCTCTATCCCTCAGCTCCAGTGTGGCAACACTGAAGCTCCAAGATGGTTTTGGTCAGGTCAGCTTCAGGGTTGACACCTTACGGAAAAGGGAAGGTGGCCAGATTGCAGTGAGAATGCCTTCTTGCTGGGATGCCAAGCATTCTGAACAAAAAGGAGAAGCAAATACAGAGAAATTGCCTTTCATCTTAACTATTTCAGTAGTAATGGTTGCAGTCAGAAATTGATATTGAAAAAATCTGTGTATTGGCATGAAAGGACATGAACCTCTACTCTTTTGTCAAGTTGTACACAAAAATCTACCTTTTCTTGTACTTGATTTATAACAGAGCATATTAGTGTGACTGGCTTATCATACCATGGATAAAACAGTCTTGCTAAACTAGAATTTCACACAAGTAAAATATATAAATTCTGATATTAGAGTTTAAACAATGACTCTTCCCTCAAGACATTTGTTAAATTGAAGTTTTGCCATAATTATTTTTTGGGGAGAAAACGTAGATCCAATTGAAGAAATCTAGGAGAAGGATAGGGAAGATAAAACAAAGGTTATGAAGGGAGAAACAAATGTTGCAGGGACTCTGTGGCTATTAATTCTTCTTAAATGACATTTTAGCTTTAATTGATTAAGTCTGAGTATATGGACTTATGAATGTAAATTCACAAGTACCGTATCTTCCAGATTGAGAAATAACTTTTACTTTGAACAGATCTAATCACATGTCTGGAGAGAGGCAGCTACTACGCAGAGCTGGAGTATAGGTAAGTATAGGCTTAAGGGCTAGACTCTCTGGCTGTCAAGTTGCATCTTGCTTGGAACATACTTATTGCTGCAACCAGATAATAGATATGACCATAAGCCAGGAACCCTACTGCCAACCACAGGAATGTGTTTTTCAGGAGATACTTGGAGGCATCTGTCTATGTGATTATCTACTTGATGCTTGTCTGAGTGAGGCAGTAAAGACTTCTTTGGGAAGACTTTATATTCCAAACATAATGAAGGAATGCTACACTGTCCTAATATAGAGTATGGTGACTTGTGATACCAAAATAAATCGGGACTGCTTTTAATATTGAGGGTGTCCAGCTCCTAACCACAGAAAGAAGTATCTCATGCAGTAGTTTTGAAAATAAAGGCATCCAAGCAAAAAATAGTTTCAGAAACAGTGAGGATGGGTATCTTTTTTAGCTGGATTTGGTATTAGCTAATGAGTCGAGGGATATGCATATGACCACGCTGTTATTCAAAGCATGCATGCTTTGTTCACACCCAGCAAAATCTTAGTAAGGATGAAATAAAATTGAAGACCACGAAACAGTCTCAGGAGTCATCTCTTTTTCTTGCTTCCCCCCCACCCCCCAAATTCATTGTTGTAATCTTCAGAAACGGTGTCTCTGATAGCTGCTGCTAGTGGACTCTGTGATGAAACAGCAGCACCCTATAGAGCTGTCCACACCTGTAAAAGCTGCAGAAACAGTTTAACATACAGTAGTTCTCAGAGCAGCCACAAATGCTATCAAGATCTAACTAGTCATGTGGTAAAAGCTAGACCTGGGTGGACAGGTAGAACTGTGACAATATGTAGTGGATTATAAAACAACTCTTGGTACATAACATCCAGCTCAAATATGGCAACAAGAAACAAAGTACATGCATTCCAGTTGCCACTGGTGTGGGTGTTTATGCTATTCCATAGAATGTGTGAATCAACTGGAATTTTTGAGAGGGAAGGCCTTGATCTTAGCATCATTTGTTTATGCCTGTATTTATGAGTGTGTATGTGCATACTGCACACATTACTAATCTCTACTTCAAATAATGAGCCCTCTTTTTTCCCTGGTAGCAGGTATTGTCCTCCTGGTTGCAGAGATATAATAGGAGATATTTCTGGTAATATCATAGAAGGCTACAGAGATGTAAGTACCTCAATGTAAAAGCAGATTTAGAAGAAAAAAATGGCAACACTGTTTTCTATATGTTTTTGACTATCCTTAAAACTTAAGTCAAAGTCAGTACAATAAATTATTATGCAACATGGAGCATATTAAGATCTGGAAATAGTGATACAAATAGGTGCAGATAATCTTGAAAAGTTAGACTTAATAATGAGAAGCACCTAAAGTATGCTTTTTCGTTTCATTAATATAGTTCAGGCCAAATGGTTGATAAAACTGTTTTTCTATTAAACTAAAAAATCCATCTGTTGTGATCTGAAAACTGCTCTGGAAGTTAGGTACAGTAATATATTTTGCAGAAATCTCATTGTGAATGAAGATCAGGAAAACTTCTATTTCACCGCTACATCGGGCTGCATGAATCATAAAACAGTTTATGGTCAGTGTAGGAATCCACTAAGTTTCTCCAGCAGGTGGCCATCCAGCCTAAATAGCTCTCCATGACGCTGCTTTCCCATGTTCAGCTGGTGGTCTAATAAGAACCCTAGATCCTCCTAGGATCCTTATTGTCCAGCTAATAAGCCTGATGTCTCAAATCCTGTATCAGAGGATCAGCTACAGAAGGCACTGTGGACACATTTAAACATCACTCTATTGGATTTAGATTAAGGCTTAGGTCAAGGTTATTTTGAATTTTGATTTTGCCGTCATCTACAAATCTGATAAGCCGCCTTTCCGTGACATCCTCCAGTTCATTTTGCAAAGGTGTCTCAGGGTTGCTCAGTGGAGCGAAGTAGCACTGCAAATCTATGAACGGGTTCTGCCCCATTGCCTCTAGTTGATGCTTTGAGACAGACCACTTCATGTATTGTTTTGCTTGAATGAAAATGTCTTCTTGCACATATGAACAGAACAGCCAGTTAAGACAGTTGCCTCGCTACAACATTGCAGCTTCATTGTAGGACATAGCAAAAGAGGTATTGCTTCAACTGAAGACCTGGACTGATGGGGCAGGTCATGGAAAGATCAGTTGAAGCCAAATATATATTTAGGCTTTGCACAGAGTTTGGAGGTACAGAGATAATTATGTGTATTTTTATCTGGTCAATATAATGACTGGTTGTTCTTTCATTATCGTACTCCTCATGGTGTTCGCTTGTATGTGTATTTATGTGGGTGTATCGTTTCATTTAGATCAATACCAATAGATGTAGTCTTCACATGCCATTTCTTTTGATCCAGTTTACAGATGACGCTTAACAGGCTTTTTTAGGCAATAATGCAAAGTCCTCTTCTTCATTATAGAGTATCTTCAACTAAATGACCAGAGCATGTAGCATTGTTCTTCGCCACCTGTATTTTGAGGAAATGGCACTTAATGATTTCTGAGCAAGGAAAGATTACTGCATTGTAAAATATTAACCTTAGAGCATATTTACCTAACAGGCCAAGTTGTTGCAATCTTTTCAGAAGTAACGCTGCCTCTTCTCCAGTTAAATAGATAATTTACAGAGAAATGTTACTTTCCTTTTCTATTAGACTTGAATTTTTGAATGAGTGGCCTCTTTTATTGGTTGGATGGGTGTGAGTTATTTAAGTATTGAAACATAATCTTAGGTTTGTTTGTTTGTTAATTTGACTTATTACATCAGACATCCTTTTTGTGCAAATCTGCCATACACGCTGGAATCATTGCAGATGAAGTGGGTGGCGAGATCAATGTAGTGCAGTTGAAAGGAAAAAATCGGTATCAGGGTATCTTGGCCAATGGCATCCTTTCCCAAGAGTAAGTATTGTTTTGGTGCTTGACTTATGATATGCTTACTTAAAGCCAGGATATAGTAGTGTACAGTACAACACCTTTCCTTCTCTTTCAAAATAAGTCATAATTAAACTAGGAAGCCTAAATAACCGTAATTTGATCTAAACTAAAATCATGTTTGCGTATGCTATCCTTAACATAATAAGGAGACATATAACTGTGTGTTCCCATACAAAGCTGTTTCCTTTTTTTTTTTATGCAATAGGTCTGCACCTCCCTTAGCATGAGCAATAGCAATAGCACTGTATTTATATACCGCCTATCAGGGCTTGCAACCCTCTCTAAGCGGTTTACAATGT
>JANHJO010002411.1:52286-66059 GCA_032468235.1 Pseudoxyrhopus heterurus | reverse complement strand
ATTTTAAGTTTAAAAAAATTTGGCTCTCAAAAGAAATTTCAATCGCTGTTTTGTTGATATTTGGCTCAGTTGACTAAGTTTGCCCACCACTGGTATAGACAGACAAATAATACCAGTGCACACAAACACATATCTATAACAATAGTTAACATTATGGTATCTTTTTTCTTGACAGTGGATCTCTATCAAACAAGCGATTTATTTTTAACTCAAATGGTAAGGAGTATTATTATTTTGCTTTTTTTTCTCAATAAAGCATAACTATTTTAATTAGTACTTGAAAGCTGTTATCATTATAAATATTATTCAGATATTACTCAAAACTAAATCCATTTATTTTGCTATCGAGTAGGTGTTTATACAGGTAATCCTTAATTTATAACCATTCAATGGCTGTTCAAAATTATGATGGTGCTTGTTATTATCCTTGTCTGAAGTTATAGCTGTTGCAGCACCCTCACATAATCAAGATTTAGGCACTTGGCAATCCACCCATCCTTGTGATTGGTTGGAGGGACACTGCAATTGGCCCTACCTATCTCCCCCCCCCCCCATTTCACCAGCTCAGCAGCATGCAATTGATTTTGTGTCAGAAAAATATCATCTTTGAAAATCAAAACCTTCAACTGGGGAATTTATCCAATTCTGCTAAATAATATACAAGTGCTTCTTATCAACATTAAATTCAGATGTTGGGTTCTACATTTGAATAGAACATTAAAAAATGTCCAGGATAGATATCCTTCTGGGCAAAGCAAGTATTTTTCTGATATAGTGTGTACAGTGAAAACAAAAATGTATATTCTTTTTATAATTTAAAGGTTGTGACAAAGCCCTGAATTTAGGAGGTGGAGGTGCTTTGAATATTCAGATGACTGCATCATCATCCTGGGATGAAATCAATGAAGTTGGAGACTTAGTTGAGTGGTCTCCTCAGAAAGCTTGGCTTAAAGTTCCTGGGCCATCTTGGGCAGCAAACCAGAGTAACCATCAACAGTGGCTGGAAATTGACTTGGGAGAGAAAATTAAAATTACAGGTCAGTTCAGAGACTTCCTGCTCAGTACAGAAGCATATACCTTTAATATGTGCCATGATGCTGTGCACAGTTATAAAAGTGTGGTCTTTGCATCATGAGGGCACAACCGCTGCTTTTTCATTTTGAGTGTTGGATCCTGCAGATGCTTCTGGGTCAATTATTCATGGAATAAAATTACTTGCCTTCTATAATTCAGTGGTATGTTCAGACAGCATGGCAAGCTAGAACTAAACAATTCTGGCTTTCTATGGAATAAACTATATGTTGCTGCTTTGGGCTCAAACTTTCTCTTGGCTCTGATGCAAAACAAAGTGGCTAAATAAACCTAAATGGCTATGTCTCAGAAGAAGAGCCCATGTTTGTGTATGTTCAGATGGTCTAGTTTTGGTTGTATTTATTGCTGCATGTGCATTGAGTTTAGAAATTTCTCACCATAATGTTTTGCATCCTGAAGCCTCAATTTTTTTTAAGAACTATATAAACCAATCTGGTACAGATAATAAAATACGAAGGTCTTATCTTGTGAGAATTGCCCCTAGTTGCTGGCCAATGAAATCCTATACGCCTTATTAATGGGGGTCACAATCCAGAATTTACCTATTTTTTTCTTATTTTTATTTGTGGAAAATTGGGCTTTCTAAATGGACACACATTTGTATCTATTGATAGAAGGTATGCATGTAAACAAATGTTTTAAACATGAACAGTAGTGGAAATGGTGATAAAATATAAAGCTAACATATTGACATTTTTAACTTTTGGTCTCAATATATTAATATTATTCGAAGAAAAGTTTATTTCATGTTTATTCTCTTTTCTTTCATTACAAGGAATTAGAACGACGGGGTCTACTGTGCTTCATTTTAATTATTACGTTAAGACATTTGTTGTGAACTATAAAAATAATAACTCAAAGTGGAGAACCTACAAAAGAATCTTGAGCAATGAAGAAAAGGTAATGCTGATTAGGGGGTGGAGAATGGAGGGAGAACGGGGTTATTGAGTTGTTGTTGTTTTTCTCCAGTACTTTTTTTTATGATTGAAGCAGCAGTGTTAGATTCATCAAAATCCTGAGTGCCCTAACAGTAGTGAAATAGTTTTTTTAATAAATTGACAAAATTTTAAACTACACACACATGCACACACACACACACACAAACTAGAAAGGTTTGTGCTTATAAACCTATTTTTTCAAGGCAGTGCATGGACTGTGTATCTGCCATTGTGAATAAAAATGTACAAACATTTAATAGTAATTTGTTTATCAGGTGTTTCTATGCAAATTTAACCCAGAATGGATCTTGGTGGAATTTCTTTACTAAAGTCTGGGGAGGGATCAGAATGAAATGGTTCCAAATGGGTTGGTTTTCTCCCCAATTTCTTTCAACGGGTGGGAAAAGCCCCGCCTAGATATAATGGTGCAGCCTTCCAGTTTTCCAGTTGGCTAGATTTAGTGGCACATAGTTATCCTGTAGGCTTCGTTACCATAAGACATAGCAATAGCCACTAACTTGGATGGCTTTAAAGGGGGACTGGATACATTAATAGAGAATAGAACTATTGAGGATGAAGTTTTGAGTACCCCAAAGTTGACCACTATGAGAAACAAAATGGCTGACGAAAATGGGCCTCGGCCCAAAACTGCAGGGCTTTTTGTTGTTGTGCTGACTTATTGTGCTAACTTGGCAGTTTGTGGCATCCAGGTTCAGTTTCTTCAATTCTATCAAGTAGGGCTTCTCTGCCAGACACTGCTCAAATTTGGACAGTGACATAGCATTTGTTGTTAAGCCAGTTCTTACATTGTAGTCATTGACAAAGCAGATTTGAATTGCTCAGTTTAACCATCCTCTTATCATATTTCCATGAAAGATTAATTTGTGGAACAAGAATGTTATTTGTCTTTTATAAATCCCCATTTGTTCCTAACTTTCTCTTATATCAATTATCCTGTTTTGTGTGTGCATTTGTTATTCTTCCGTACTGCAGGTATTCAAAGCCAACTCAAATCATGGAGATGTAGTTCGGAATAATTTTATTCCCCCTATAGTAGCTCGTTTTCTGAGAATTATTCCACAGACCTGGTACAAAAGAATAGCCCTGAAAGTGGAACTTATTGGTTGTCGAGCAGCACGAAGTGAGCCATTTTTATCTTTACACAGCTTATAAAAAGTAGAACCTCATTGTCCCACAAATGAGATGTTGACATTTTTTTTTTCATCTGTTTGTAGGTAACAGCTCCTTTATTTATCCACTCGGGCAGAGACCAAGTCAAAGCACAGGTGTTCCCACTAAAAAAGATGACCAATCGAGCACAGAATATATACCTTTAGTTGAAACCAACTTAGGTATGACAATCAGTGCAATCATATATATATGAAGTGGACAAGAAAAGTTTTAGCGCTTGGGAACAACTATTCAAAAAACAGTCACACCGTCCAGGGTCAAAGGCAGGCAGTTCCCATCTATCTCATTCCCCCGTCCACCCTCAAAGACACAAATTTTCTGTATCTATCTGCTTTCCTCATATTTGCCTACCATTCTACTTGTGACTTCTGCTTCCTGAGCTGCTATCAATGCAGTTTGACAGGACAGTAGCAGACTTTCAGTGATATATTTTGCTTTCTTCAAAAATAAAATGGAAAAGGAAGTGGACAGCAGTCTGCTCCCATTTTCATCCTTAACACTCCCTCCAAGTGGTCTGAAATCACACCGTTGGAATTCTGCCATGTTGGCAGCATCATTTAATCGTAATGGGCTTGAATAGAAACAATGATTCAGTAATGAGCTTATTGAATAATGAGCTTACTCCAATGTGATCCAATTATGGAGGACAAGATATTGGGCACTTACACTAGTCATTTTTCCATCAATATATATATAAATATGTATATGTATATACCGGTATATATCCTTTTAAAGTCTCAGTAGAATAGCACTCCATCAATTTTGTCTTTGTAATAGAATAAAGAGTGCCTGCTTTATAAGAGATGTACTCTATATGATAATAAATGTGATCATTAGTGTGTAGTGCAGCTCTCAAGTCAGTTATCTAGCTTTGTTTTCAACATATTTTAAATCTTGGTTTATATTTTACATTTTTTTAAAGGATTGAATCTTATGGCTATCATTATTCCAACCCTGGTGGTGCTTTTGCTGCTCCTATTATTGGGATTCTGGATCTTTACTGCACTGCGAAAGTAAATGACTTATTTTTTTTTTCTCATTCAGAATTAGACGCATGATCATTGTCATCATTTGGATAGGTGCAGCCTCTTTATTCATTATGATGTTTCAATAGTACTTGGTAGATAAAAATAATTCCAATGGGGAAAATATTGTTTTGTTTAATATTTTATATATTCTTTAAATTATTGCATGTCTGATATCTCATTTAATTCCCAACAGTTTTAATTAGTTTAGTTTATCAGGCTTCCACACTTCCGAGTCTCCAAGAGATGTGTGCTTTCTCTGTTTCCTGTTAACATTCATTTATATACCATATATAATGGTGGATAAGCCCATCAATGAATACGCTGAGTCTTGAATTATAACCAAACTACCATGGAAAATGTGCCACACGTGAATAAGATGGCCCTCCAAATTTTTGAATGTTTTAATTTGTAGAATTGGCATATTTATGGATGGTATATTTTTCATAGTATTTTGTTTAAAAATTCCAGGGTTGGCTTAACCATCAGAATCTACGGAATACATAGGTTCTTTAAAAAAAATACTGCATATGTTGTATATGAAAAGGCCATCTGTAGATAAACCAAGCCCAATTTTGGTGGTGTATTTTGGAATCTACAATTCTTGGTTTACCAGTGAGAATATGTGATAATTATAAATTGCACTTAAGAAGAATGGGGAGAACTGACTGTATAGCTTGGCAAGGTATGCCTGCTCAGAGAGTACTTTCCACATTTCGTGGGTAAGCATAGCAGAAGAGCAAGATCAAGCCAGATCAAAGCATTGTTTCAAGATGCTTTCAGGAACCCCTGCCAATTCATTAAGTGTTAATTATTTGCATGGAGAATTAGCTCAGAATAGGATAGCTGCACTTGGTTTAGCCTTGAAAGAGAAAATCATTTTTTTTAAACACAATCATTAAAGGAAAGCTGAGGCAGATGAAGAAAAATTACACTGAGCTTTGCTTTGTAGTGAGGTATTGTTGTGATTTCAGAACATAGACAGAAAAAAGTAGCTCACAAAAAAATATCCTCAGAGCAAGCATTTTTTTCTCTTCCTCTCTCTCTCTCTCACGGACACACTGCTACATAAGACTATAGTTTGGTGATTGTTGGCCAATCATGGAATACAAACCTATGTACTGGAAATCTTATTTAAACTATCGCTGTTTAACAAATTTTAGATGCAGCAGACCAAATTTCAGTCTGGATGTCCACTGACATAATGGACAAATACTCTAAATCAGACCTGTCAAACTGATACATCACACACAGTCCACGCCAACCTGTCTCCACAAAGGCAAAAAATGTTGCGATATGTCACAATCCGGCCCGTGATGTGATCGAGTTTGACACCCATGCTCTAAATTCAAAGTAGTCTAGACAGATATAGTTATATTAATTTTACCTTAATTTTCAACATCTGCAGAAAGAGATTCATGACCCAGATTTCCTTATGTGGTTTACATTTCAATTTGCATATTATAATAATAAAAATCAGTGTGATTATGTACTGTACTTTTCATATTTAATAGACATTTGGGAGTAGCCAATACCCCCTTCCTGCAAGTGGCATATTAAAATAAGGTTTCACTGTCCTGTAGCTTTTAACATGCTTTCTTTCTGAATTGTATTGTACATCATAATAAGCAAAACAAGAAGAGTTCCACAGAGTTGCATGGAGATTGGTTTTTGAGTAAGTACATATTCTGGCTACTGGTGAAGAGAGAGAAATTTGTAGACGTGGACACAACCTGATTGACACACTGAGTTGACATCCTGTCAAATCATCTTACTTTCCACCTTCCTCCTTGCCAAGCCATCTAGTCTTAGTGAAGAATGAACTTTCTAACTCCTCTTCACCCTGGAACCTAATGAAAGGAATAGTATTACTGATGCGAACCGGCTCCTTATCTTAAGTAAACATTTTCAAATAAAGAATGAGTAGGCGCATTCTGCTGTTTTACCAGCACAAAATGATCCATTGGAACAGAAAGTCAAACATGTCGTATGATGCTACTGATTGCCTCAGCCATGCATCACCCAAGCTTAGATTCATGAAATGAATTCTATTACTTGTAAACTATAGCTTGATCAATGGCATAAATACTGATTTTGGAGGCTACTTATTTTTCAGAGCAGCCTTAGTTTACCTAAGACATTAAACAGATTACTAGACTATCTGGCTGGTTAACAAACTAAAAATATCTATCTTTTTATGATGTGTGTCAGAGGTTGGGAAAAAGATTCATCATAATGTCAGTTTTATTCAAAAGGTGCTAGACTACGGCTGGGGAGACCCAGATAAAGACATTACCTACCCTACTTATCAACAGATTTAAGTTCTGAGAGGCAAGTCCAAACTAGTATTAAAAAAAACATATGGTAGAGTATCTGGGTAAATCTGCAAACAGCATGCCAGAAACTAACCTTTTCTTGCCTTCCAGGACCTTTTAGGATGGGCTTGTAGTCAGATTTGCTCATTTCTGCAAAAGTTTGCAACTTGAAAGTTCATAAGTAGGGCAATATCTATACAAATTTACACTTAGACGCGGTAGCTTACTGGGTGTCTTTGACTCTCTCTACTCTACTTTGTTCTCTCTACTCCAACCTACCTGCAGAGTTCATGTGATAATAAAACGAAGGGCGATCTCCATTTTTAAGCCACTTTGAACTCATGAAGGAAATGGTATCAATTGAACAAATAAAAGGGGAAATTGTTAGCTTCTTGATTTGTTTGTCTAATGACTCTGTGAATATAAATAAAAATGATTTCAATCAAAACCCCATAGCGACTGAACTTGGAAGTCTAGTGAAAAAGTAGTACGAAAGCTATGTATCTGACTTCTAGGAAAAATAACAAATCTGCCCATGATTTGTAGATTCTTGACAATATCCATAGTATATAATAAACCTGGGAAGACATAGGCCTGAAAATTCAGAATTGCCTGCAGTTTGGAATTTACCAAGATAATAGATTCTGTGAAATCTATTTGAATTGAAGCAGGAAACGTCTAATTTATCTTGTTCTTCCTTACAGAAAAGGAAAGAAAGCTACCACGTATGGTTCATCTGACACTGGAAAACCAAGTTAGTGGCAATATTTTGTTTTTGTTACAGGACAAGAAGGAATAAAAAATGTTTCCTGCTGATCAGTACTATAATATCTTTTGGATTCAGTAGGAGGAATATCCTTGACCTGCTCCACCTTTCTCTCTCCTGACCCATGCATCATGTTTTATATATAATGAGTTGGACATTAGGAGAGAGCTGGCACTGATACCTCTGATCCTACTCATCCTGTTTTTCAACTTCTCTGACTGTTGTGTGGTAATCTGTGGATAGGTTCTTACATATGTTCCCCTGCCATTTATGATTGCATGAATAATTTATGATGCTATACAACCACCAAGGTTTTTATAGAGCACTTTTTATGTATTACGCTGCTGCTTTGACTCTCCAGCAGGGCCCGGCTTTGATCAGAAACACGGCAAGGCCTAAATTTCAGTAGCACTAGGATTTTGAGGGCACATTAAAAAGGTGCCTTCATAATATATATTCATGACTGTACAAGGAATAAAGTGCTGCTTTCCACAGAATATTTTGTAGAGCTAGAAATATCGTGTATATAAGCTGAGCTTTTGCTGGCCCCCTTGAGACATAACTTCCACACACTAGCTTTTTGCCATCTAAAAAGCAAAGTATAAAACTCCATTACTATAAGAGATAAGAAAATTGTGTCCTAGTAGAATTCCTGCCTACCTCGCAATTCAAAAGCACCCAAATGCAAGTAGATAAATAGGTATCACTTCGGTGGGAAGGTAACAGTGTTCTATGCGCCATTGACGTACAGCAGCTGTCCCCACCCCTGGTCCATGGACTGGCACCGGTCCGTGGCATGCCAGAAACTGGGCCACGCAAACAAGTGAAGTCCCCTCTCTCCACAGAACCAGTCCCTGGTGCCCAAAAGGTTAGGGACACTGGTGTACAGCCATGCTGGCCTCATCACTATGGAAATTGTCTTTGGACAGTACTGGCTCCCTCGGCCAAGAAACTGAGATGACCACCATGCCCTAGAATCAGACACAATTGACAGGGAAACATTTACCTTTATCTTAATATTCCATTCAAGTTCAATGTCTTCAACATTTTAAGTCTTACAGAGATAATTTGATAGTGCTAATGCTAGTAGTGAAGATTCTGATACAAGCTACAATTAGTATTATAATTGGTTTTCCAAATCATTTTAAAGGCAACTTTATGATAATCATGTAATAAATCTATATGTCCCCAACAACTTAGGGTAAATAGATTCTATGCATGCATTAATTTACCTTTTAAGATTAAACATAGCTAGGATCTAATTGTCTAGGTTTCTGTGTCTAGGTTTCTGGAAACAAATTCAACCACCCTTTGTCCGATATCAGTCTGCGGAATTCACCATCACTTACAATAATGAAAAAGAGGCACCCAAAGAACTGGAACTGATCACAAGCGAGATGGCAGGTAATTCTTTTGAAAACAGTCACTGTTTCTGACACTATTATTTGCAAAACATTTGATCTCCCTCTCCTTAACTAGGGAAAGGCAGTGTAGTTCACAGGTAATTGATTTGTAATGATTTTTCTCTGTTCAGAAAGGCTTGCTTTCCTGCCCTTTAGCAAAGTTTTGCTTTTAAAAAAAATAATGTACAGGCAGTCCTTAAGTTACGATAATTCATTCAGTGACCATTCAAAAGTGTGTCCCAAAGGTGCTTTTCCAAAGGGCCTGGACTTTCTTGGTTTTTTTTCCTTTGAACACATTTTGCTTCTCATCCAAGAAGCTTCAGTTCTTAACTGATTGATGGGGAATGGAAGGAAGGAAGTCCAGTTGCTTTTTGGAAAAGCACCTTTGGGACAACCATGACCTGGATGATTGAGAATCTCTGTAGGCGTTCACAGGCCTAGTGGTGCTGAGTGAATGGTAGTTACACTTTTTCCCCAAAGTTATGGCCATTGCAGCAGTTTCATTCATGGGATCAAAATTCGGATGCTTGGCAACTAGTCTGCACTGCAAACTAGAGAGGCACTTCAACTCCCCCACATCCATCTATGACCCAGCCCCCTTTTGACTTCCCTGCATTCCACTGGCCCCGTCAGCCTGCCACACTGGCCTACTGGCCCTGACAGCCCTGCTCAGAAGCCTTCCAAAATCTCACAAGAAGCCTGCATGGGATTGGAACAAGGGCATGCACTGTCTGGACAAGGGGCAGGTGTGGCTTGTCAGTAGAGGCAAGAAAAAGACAACTAATTTTGGATGAATTAGATAAAAATGTATTAGAATAAATGAATTAATATAAATGAATTTAAGCAATTTGATATTAGAAATGGAAGGATTTAAGTTATCTATGCCTGTATATGGATGGATAACATGATGGAGTTAATTTAAATTTGAGAATTACGATTTAATAATATAAAAAGTAAGAATATTTATTAGAAACTGTATTGATATGATTGTAACCCAGAGCAATTCTGTTCACACATGAGACATGTATGTAAAAGAAAAACAATAAAAAATTATTTTAAAAAAAGACACATGACCTCATGCTTTACAACCACATCACTTAGAAAATTCTAGTCCCAATTCCTGTCATAAGTCAAGAACTATCTGCATTATCTTTAAAAAAAAACCATTGCTAATGTGCTTGTATGTGCTTCTTTTCCCCCCAAATCGCTTTCCCCATTGCTGCTAACATTTACAAATATTTAGAAAAGCATAGAAAGTTGACTAAAAGGGTTCCTTTGGCAAGAGACTAGTTGATGCCCTGACACTTAAGTGATTACTATTCATGATTGAGGGTTTGTTGAAAGGTTCTAGATATCAACCTTAATGCATTCTGCCTTGGGGCTTTTGCAATTCATTTGCTCTAATGCAAGACACCATGAAATTTTGATTAGCTCAAATAAGCAGATGGGGAAGTAAAAATTGATGGGCCTTCTTTCCATGCTTATTAGTATCCATGT
This sequence comes from Pseudoxyrhopus heterurus, assembly GCA_032468235.1. Taxonomy (NCBI): domain Eukaryota; kingdom Metazoa; phylum Chordata; class Lepidosauria; order Squamata; genus Pseudoxyrhopus; species Pseudoxyrhopus heterurus. Next base: position 55,832 of record JANHJO010002411.1, on the reverse strand, counting down.
ATCAGTTATCTTATTTGAGCTACACGCATAATCCAAAGGCAATTTCTATATAGGTGGATAGAAGTTTGTTTGGTATCTCTTTCCACCGGAAGAAGAGACCACACTCAACTTCAGATGTTCTAAACAACTTTGGAAACAGGCACTTTCTCACAAAATTAATTTGATAGTTTTATGAGAGACTAGCCAATAACCCGGCTTCGTGCGGATATTTATTTATTAGAATGCTGTATCTAGATGGAGTAGCTCTATCGGCTCATAGCTCTATGGGTCTGACGCTGGTCTGTTGTGCAGCATCCCAAGTGAGTAGCTCTATGGGTCCGTAGCTCTTTGGGCCAGTAGCTCTATGGGCCTGATGCTGGTCTCTCAGCACTATTTTTAGGGGATATAGTTCCCCCGAGGAGTGCTAGGGCTGTCTTACCCCCACAGTGTTTGTTCCTGGAAGGTAAGTTATCTGTGTACCAAGTTTGGTTGAAATTGGTCGACCAGTTCAAGAGTGTATATGGAACATACATACACACCCACATCCTTTTAGATATAGATATAGATAAGATACACAATCCTCAATCTTGCAGGCCCATTCCAGCAGCCACTGAAAACCTAGCAAAATTAACAGGTAGCCCTCGACTTGCAGCCATCCCTTTAGTAACTATTCAAAGTAACAATAGCACTGAAAAAAGTAGACTTATGACTACTTTTTATACAACCGTTGCAGAATTCCCACGGTCACATGAACAAAATTCGGGCACTTGACAACTCTCATGTATTTATGACAGCTGCACTACGTCGGGTCATGTGATTACCCTGCGTAATCTTCCCAGCTGGCTTCCGACAAAGCAAAGTCAATGGGGGAAAGCCAGATTCGCTTAACAACCACATGATTCACTTAACAACCACAAGCGATCCTTTTTACAAATGTGGCAAAATAAAGGTCATAAAATGGGGCACAACTCACTTAACCACTGTCCTGCTTAGAACAGAACTTTTGGGCTCAATTGTGGTTGTAAGTTGAGGACTACCTGTATGCTGCTAATGTTTGGTGGAGAAGGGATAGTTTGGGAAGCATTTTTAAAAATTTGCTTTAAGCAAAAAAAAGAGAAAGAAAGAAGGAAGGAAGGAAGGAAGGAAGGAAGGAAGGAAGGAAGGAAGGAAGGAAGGAAGGAAGAAAGAAAGAAAGAAAGAAAGAAAGAAAGAAAGAAAGAAAGAAAGAAAGAAAGAAAGAAAGAAAGAAAGAAAGAAAAAGAAAGAAGGGAAAAAAAGGTGGCTAAAATAACCGTATTCATTTTTTTACCAAATTTAATGTCTTCCGTTAAGGGTTTAGCTAATTCACAGGATTTAATACAAATTATAGTGCACAACATATCTTCATGCATTTTTTTCTTTTTATTAAGTTATCAAAACAGCAATGAATTTCAGTTCTTGCAGCCTAACTTTGCAATTTCCAACCGTGTTCCATTGTTCCTTTCCTCCACTGTCTCATGGATGGAAGATAACCACAGAGATTTGAAATATTTTAAACAATATTTTTTTGCTACTGAAAATGTTTGCAGTCTTACCTGGATTTTTATGTACTTATCTAGAATTCTTTAAGAACTCTATTCTCCTTGGAGTTAAGAGAGGCTGGTTAACGTTCCCTCTTTCAGATTGCCACTGGTTTTGGCCTCTAGTTGGTGGAGCATGGGTTCTCTCTGTCTGTCTGTCCTCCCTTTTTGAGAGTCTTGGCCACAAGCTCTCCTTAAACCTGCAACACTTCATCTTGTAATCCTGCTGTCCCACTAAAGTTCATCAGCCAACAGTGCAAGGTTTCTTAGCTATCACTAGTCATACAATAGTGGGGACAGGAAGGCCTGGAGGAATGTTGTCCATGGGGTCGCGATGGGTCGGACACGACTTCGCACCTAACAACAACAACAATTCATACAATACAGGTAGTTCTTGCTTAATGATAGTAATGGAACCAGAATTTCCATCGCTAAGTGATGCAATTGTAAAGTGTATAGTCTCTAGTTACATCATTAAGCAAATTACCACTGATTGTTAAGCAAGGATCTCACGTGACCCTAACTTCCTATTGGCTTCTCATTGATTTTATTTATGGGAAATCCAGGCTGAGTGCCAAGTATCCAGATTATGAGCATGTGATTGCAGGAACTCTATGAGTGCTGAAACTTGGAAGACCGACCATTAAGTACCATTCATTCAGTGCGATAACAAATTCACCAACGTACAGCAAACTATTCAGGAACTAGCACGAAATAATGTGGCTAAATAATATTCAATCTGAACTGGAATTTTAAAGATTTTGTTTCTGTCTTCTGTCTAGATTATCAACAGCCCATCATGATAGGAACTGGGACAGTTACCCGGCAGGGATCTACTTTTAAACCAATGGATACGGAGGATGAGAAAAAATGTCTCTCCGAGAACAGGAATCATTACAACCGCCCGCAAAAAAGAAATCACCATGATTATGCACTACCTCTGACCAATCAGGAACCGGAATACGCCACACCTATTGTAGAGCGATGTACAGGAATTGAAAATATTTTTTCTTCAGATAATTGCTACAACATTCCTGCTGTTTCTTCTTTTCCTTCTGGAACTTTTCTTGCCTTATGCAAGGCAGATGGGAACAGTGGCGATTATAAAATACCACAAAACATTAAAGAGTATGATAAACCTAAAAGTAATATCTTGCCCATAGTGGACTATAATACAGGCTATCAAAAACCACAGGTCGAATCCCTGACAAATGAAGGTTATTCAACACCTAGATACAACCTCAAACCAATAAATCAGACTGCGGTGACAGCACTCTTATAATCCAAAACTCATGGAAAGCTGATGATCCAGGAAAAAGGAAAGGACCTACGAATACTGACATTCCTGCAGAATTTGAGTAATACGCCAATTTTCTTTCTTTTCACTATGAGGAGCCTTCAGAATAAGGACTGCAAGCCATAGGTGGGATTCAGCCGGTTCGTTAATTGCTTATGCAATTCGGAGAACCAGTAATAGCTCCAGGCAGACAGCCAAGAACGACTTAACAGTTGCAGCTGGAATGCAGCCAATACACACTGAATCAAGTCAATAAACAACAGAAACTGATAGGATTAGGGCAGGGAAACACATCAATCACCCATTTAAGGATGGGATTAACTTCTTCCCTTCAGAAAGGACAAGATTACAAACATTTTCATTCTAAAGAGTATTAAATAACACTTCTGTGATCAGCTGATACTCCCTAGAGTTCCCTAAGATCTTTTATAGCTGCTGCAGTGTTGGCTACTTCTTGTTTCTTCCTGGGGGGAAGATACAAGAGGGAAAAATGATGCAGCTTGATCATCCAGGCCGTGAATTTAATGCAAGTGTGGTCCAGGCAGCTGTACTGCTTCTGCTGTGAAGCACCCAATTTAGAACATAGAGAACATAGAATAATAGAGTTGGAAGGGTTAATGCCTTTTGGCAGCACGCCTAGGCTTTCAATTAGCATGAGCAGCTGCTCTTAGTTTCCCTCTCAGCTGCTGCATTTGCTTTGGGGTTGACTTT